>JANIJG010011540.1:49682-135157 GCA_024611175.1 Megaceryle torquata | reverse complement strand
TGAATGGTGATAAACAGTAAATTGTGTTTGGGGGGGGGGTGGGGGGAGGGAGGGAGGGAGGTGGGAAATCAACATTCAAACTTTGTGCAATTTGTTGTGCAGAGGAACGCTAAAACTTGATACAGTGATTTTTATTTTTATTTTTTTAATCTCATCTGCTGAAGAGAGACCTACTTTTGAAGCAAGATTAGTCAAAAAATGAAGGCAGGTTCTGTTGTTCACAGTGCTGTTTCATAGAGAATATATCCCATTGCTTTTTACCTGTATCTTTGGTCTATGTGAATAATAAAAATAAAATTATACAAGCACATAAGCATCTCATTATTCATCAGGAGAGACAAAAGCCTGAGAAATGCCTATACATAGGGAATTTGGGATACAAGGACCAGATCACAGTTTACTCTTCTGTTTCTTTGTGCAAATCATGTTTTCTCCTGAAGATTGCCCTCCCAAGAGATTAATGTCTCAAACTTCTTGCTACATCCAAATTGCTCAGCTGCTGTAAATTACAAACTTCTAGTATCATTCTCCCCTCCTTTTTTTTTTTTTTTTCATTGCCATTTGTTGTCCACTTCAATGGGGACAAATGTTGTCCCTTCAAATTCTCCTAATTTTCTCTGATGAAGGAATTAGGTATATGGCAGTGGAGACTGTGAACAGATTCTAAGTATACAGAAGTACAGAGACCTAAATAAGTAAGTGCAGAGGAGAATTCATTATTTTACTGTATTGAAACTGTTAAGGGTGGATTAAGTGAGAACATAATTTAAGTATCATTACTAAATTTCATTGTTCTCAGTAGGATTTATCTTGATAAATCTCTTCAGAATTCAAAAGTGGAAACATTTCAAAATGAAATTTTAGCTTTTCACCCCAAAAAGGTTAATTTAACATTAATCTCTTCAAGACAGAAAAGCCTTGGATGACCTGAGCAGAAAAAAAAAAAAAAAAAGTTTGAATAGGAATAAGTGATTTCAATCAATATAAACTTTTTCTTTCTCTACATAGCAAAATCTATTATTCATAACATTTTATATACAATAGAACACTTTGTAAATTTGATTCTTTTTTGAGTAATGAGTTAATTTAAACATTTGTTATCTTTTGAAAATAATCTACGTCCAGCTTTCCAACTCCACTGGCAGTTTAAGAAAGAGCAACAATGCACAGGCTCACAAATCTATGGAAACAGTTGGCCATACTCAAAATTTACTGCCAAGTATCTCTCTCAAATCCTCACATGTCCTTCTTTGCAAACCACTGGAAAGGTAACAATGTGTCCTGAACATTCACAATGGTCTGAGTACCCTCCCATTTTGATGGAAAAATGCTTGGGAAACAGTGGGCTAGGACTTGATCCATTGCATCAGTATACATAGCAAGAACTCCTCTAATAGCTCTTTATGAATGTATTTTGGTCTACTCAGTGACCACCTCTACACTGCCCTCAGCATTGTCTCCAAATATTGCCATTATCACTGCTACACTTCCCCAATAGCTTTCTCTACTTTTCTGTCACTTACCGCTAAAAAAAATCATAGAATCCTACCTTTAAAGAACCATAGACCACAATTCTGTAGTTCTGAACTTGGTAGAAGAGACTACTCCACAGGAAACCTGGCTTTGTAAAACTTTGTCGGAGACCTGTAACTATTCCTATCCTCAGCCTCTCTATGCCATTATTCTCCAGGCTGTAGTAGGCACTGTATTTTACTTGCTCCCCAAGTTATATGCCCCTCCTAAATGTTTTAATTCCTTTTTTATTTTTTTCTACTAATGAGAAAGAAGTGGACAGATGGGAATCAAAAGACTCAACAGACAAAAAAATAAATGGATTAGTGTGTCTTATTCTCAGTAATTTTGGCCCTTGAAGTCTCTGTTTTGTGTTATCTTTGACTCATTTTTTTTTCCCTCTTCTGGATCTGGCAAATTTCTGTGTCCCTGCAACAAGAAACCTAAATCTTTTACTTAGTAGACTAAAAGGAAAAAGCTCTTTTACAGTTTTTGCAATACATTTTCCATACTGAACTATTCCCATTATTTTAATATTCTTATTATTTCCCATATTTTCATACTGAATTATTCCCATTATCTCCACAGAATTATTCCCATTTTCTCCAAGAAGCTTGGCTAGTTCCACAATGACCTGTTACTCTTGAGATGACATGGGAGTCATCACTTGTTGGTCTCAAATTCTCATGCTATTTTTAGCAGTAGCCAACTTTATAACTACATGCATTATTTTTTTCTATCATTCCCCTTCCTCTGCATTTACAAGCATTTATCAATCAGAAGTTTCATAAACAAGAATATTTTTCTTATTTTCCTCACTTTCTTCTCCTTGTACTACAACTAGACAGAAGATATAATACTCAAGTATCCTGTCATTTTATCACTCATTTCTTCATAACAACATATCTAGACTAGAGAAGGAGTGAGCAATTGCAATCTGCCAGTAAATATGCCCTACAGATTATGCTACCTGCTAAATAACTGATACTCCATATGACTTTGTTGTAGGCCTGCCAAGGGAGGATTGAATTCAGAGCTCCCATGATAAATATTCATACATTTGTTATTTTTTTATTTTTTTACATTATCAGTTCCCAATCTCCAACAAAACACATGGTTATGCCACAGTATCATGCTATTTTTCCCTCTAAGGCCAACTTCTGAAGTCATAAAGTAACAAGACAACTTCCAAATTCCATGCCCAAAGTAGTATGTTCCTACCACAACACAGCAGTGAAATTATATATAACTGAGATTTCAGTATGTGTCTTTAATGGCTCAAAATCCAGAAGGTAAATTAAAGCAATCCTGCTATACATATTTTTAGTCCAACATTATGAGACACTGAACAAGCTGATTTTAAACTGCTTGGGGCTAGTTTTTAATTGCGGGGGGATGGGGGGGTAGAATCTATATTATGGCAACTGTTTTCCTGGTTTAAACAGCCTGACTTATTTATGGAAATGGATGGACCTACAAGTTTGGTGAAAGGCAGATCTGCTCTATAGCTAGACCCACTCTCGCACTAGCATCAATCCCAGCTGCCTGTATTTGGGCTGCAACTAGCAACATATCACCCCTCCACTCTCTAAGCTGCTAGCATATATCCTCCCTTGCCAAAAGGGTTATCATCCATTCTGAATATTTGGTAAATTTCTGAGGAATTAAAAAAGGGGTAAAAGAGCTGAAGGGCATTCAACAAAATATCATCTTGCATAAATTTTAACTTCCCAGATTGTAGAAAACAGGGGTTAGAGTCAGAATGGAAAGAATACCTTTGACGTACTCCTCACCCTGGGTGAATCTGAGCTTTAAGGCTGAATTCTGTGGCTCATACTTCCCTATCATTAGTTTCAACACTCAGTGTGCCCTTGGAGACTTCTTTGAGATACAACGACATATTGTAGTACTACTTTGAGTGGGAAATGTCAAAACTGCCACTATTTTTGATAGTCTTACAAGAACAGCAGCAGAATAAATGGGCTTTGATTTCTCTTCACATCCAAGAAGAGATATGGATGTAGAATAATGGCAAGGGCTTTGCGTGTAATGGCTATTGTGAGAGCTGTCATATACTACAGGCATGAATCATAAAGTTTGGTAGTGAAAGTCAAGATACCCACTTTGAAAGATGAGAGTCTGCCTTCACTTTGGTAGCATGGACCAAATACTTGATAATTATTGGTTTCCAATGAACTCTATTAAAGACTAACAATACAATAACAGCTCTTCAGTCACTGCCACTTTACAGGTCTTCAGTGACTCCAGTGAAACTCTACCAAACTGTAGATCATATCCAACAGATACGAGGAACTGTCTACTTTTCTAATGTAGTAATAATAATAAAAAAAGGCTTTATCCCTATTTTCAGGTGGGGCAGAGTGGGCAAAATAAAAGACAGTCTTCTGCAAGGGGAATCAAGTCTATACTTGATTATCTGGTGCACAGGTAGAAGTACTAGTCTTGAATCTAAAGATATTACAAGTAGAAGTGAGAATCGTGATAGATGTATTACCATGAGGATATAAGACTTTCCAGTTATTACTGATAGTGGCTTGTAATAGCAGTACACTTACTCCTCCATTATTGCTGAAATGCAGCAAATGAAAAATTTCTTCATTCAAGGAATCAGAAGGTCCTATTACTGTGGATAGTGAATTGTTTACAGGTGTATTAGTCCATTAAACCACCCTTGTAGTTGAAGATAACTCTGACCATTGTAGATTCAGGATTTCATCTCTTTTCTGATCAAGAGGTGAAGTGTTAAGACAAAACTCATGAATGAAACACTATATTTAGATAAAAGATACAAGTGAGGAAGAAACCCTGCAAAAAGGCATGTGCAGTGCTATCTACCCCAAATAGCCTATCAGATCTGCAAAACTAGCAGATTAATTGTACCCCAACTTCTCCTGACTCCCTCTTTCAAAAATATTCTTTCTGAAGTAAAAGATGAGGCTATGAAGAACCATTACCTGAGATCACACCTTAGTAGACATTTAAAACAAATCTGAAGTCTTCTTCATATACTTTCTTATGATACATTGGTTTTAATCCAAACAAATGTTTTAATTTGATGAAATTTATATTTTGATCTGCAAAGCATTTCAGTACAAGGTGATTTCTCCCTTTCAAAAGGTAAGGAAAGACTTTCATTAAACTTCTCCTTGAAATCTCCTGGGCACTACACCATTTAAGGAAAAAAACACCACCACAACAAAACAAACAAAAATTCCACAACAAAAAGCACCATTCACACCTGTGAGACAATGCCTTTTTGGTCTCCTAAGATTGTCTCTTTGAAGGCTGCACTTAAGAGCCTCCAGCTAACAAGAACCTTACCTTCCAAAGGGAAAAGAGGAGAGTAACAGAGTAATTTATCTTATCTCTGTAAGAGTGGACTGCAGTAGCACTTTGGGCTATTGGCATGACTGATGGACTGTAGACTCTGGGTCTCCCACGGTGCCTAATTTGCTAAGAATGCCATCCCTTGACAGCCACAGCATCTGGCTCTGTCTACAGTGAGGTACGTTAGAGTTCTGCTGAGCTCCAACCTCTCCAATATAAATGGATAATCTTCACACTAAGATTTATAGAGGCCTACAAGGAAGCTACCACTAGAAACAACTGTTTTTCCTTGAGGAAAACAAACAAAAACCCCAAAGCCCTCCAAAACCAAAACAAACACCAACCAAAACCAAACAAACACATGACATCTGCTAGCACATTAGACTTCTAAAGCTTCCATGGTGAGGCAGGTCAGAGAAAGGCTTTTTGTAAGTGTTCCCAATCTGATTTTAGAAACTGAGACTAGCAGCTTCTAGGAAAACAGCAATGTCAGGTGGAACTGTTCATCTCTATGGGCATTTTCCCCAGCTCTCAGGAGACCAGGTGCAAAGAACAGTGTAAAGTACACAGTTCTCAGTCTTACCCTTTATACAGCTGGGCAGTTTACATTCCAAAACCAGAATCTTCCTGCAACAAATAAACTTTAAGACTCAGGATACAAAGATACAAAGTAGCACTCAATCATAACTATTTCAGCTAATAAGGGCAAATCTCTTGTCTTGACCCATAGAAACATTTGTCAACTATTTTCTCCTCCACCACTTCCCAGTACTAGAAAGAACAGAAGGCTGAGCTGCCATTCCTTGCATTTCTTTTCATTTAAAACTCATTAATAGAAATTAATTTGAAGTAGCTAGGGATCTAATCAGTATTGAAATCCATGCAATTATATTTACAATAAATATCCGTTATCTTGGAGCTAGGCACACAACAGGACAGTGCTTAACACACTGTGATAAAGGTGCTAATCATGACCACTAAACGCAAAAGGAGAGGAAGGCATCTGTAATCCATTCATCTTTAGATAGAACGAAAAGAGGACACTGTACCTAACAGCAACTAAAATCTGAACAGTTGGAGGAATAAAGGGAAAATTCAAGGCAGGTCCACAGAAAGTAAGGGAGTGAGAAAACAAAACCAAACCAAACTAACACAAAAACTCAAACTCACAGGAAGTATCTGATGCACTAGTCCTATTAATAGCATAAATGCTGCTGGCAGAAGTTATCACACAGCATTTTATTAATTAACTAGAGATACACAGATACAAGGGTTTTGAAAGTATAAAGAATGAACAGACTGCACAAACTGTCTCTTTGCAAAGAACATGGTGTGCTTCATACAAGAATATAGTGTCTAAATTAGCCAGCAGCACTTTGAGTCAAAGAAAACCTCTAGTTAAATCAGTTATAGAGCCCCCCGCCACCACTCATTCACTTTTTATTTGTATAGGTCTACGATTTTCCATACAATGCTTAAAAGCAGCCTGTCAGAAAGGCTTTTATAAAGACCATAAAAAATTGGCACATGCGAATTTCTAGGAAAGAGAATGACAAACTTTTGCAAAACTGGATTTTCAAGATGTCAATTTGGATTTTAATTTTAGTTTAATTTTTAATCCACCAATGCATTATTCTTAAACACTATTTCTTCATGTAGAAGCATTTAAATCATTTTATTTCCACAAAAGGCTTTATGAACCTAAGAAATAAACCAGTGTTGACATACCTAAGCCTAGGGATTTATTGCACATCGGGGATTCTCTCTTCTGGAAACTTGTTGATAAATACTCAAACAGGCTCTGTCTTTGGCAAGATCCACGCATTACGATGTTTTCCTCCCCATCTGTGTCATCAGTCATACAACCAGGTAGTATAGTAATTTAGCAAAAGGAGAGAATACTGAAAAACAGCATTTCCAGCTCTCTTATTGACAGGGCTTGTTATGACATTGTTATGTTACATGCTCACCATTTTATGTAATTTTCTTAAGAAAATGCTGTAATTCAGAAAAATACCAAACAACAGCAACTGGTCATCAGTTTAAATTGTAAGTAACAGTTGACTTTTTTCTCATTTTTATTGTCAAAGCATCCTTTTATAATATGACATCGCCTGCAATGTCTGGTTAAATGATTTAATTTTGTTCAATAAAAAGACAAGAATTTGAGTCAGAAGTCTTTAGAAAGAAATTTGCATTCATAGACTGTGGGAAGCTCTGCAAAGCTCTGTGTATTTACAGATTACTTTTTTTTTTCTAGATGGAGAAAAGCAAATAAATTATAACAAACAATTTCTCAAGCACATGTTGCTGTTTGTTCTTTTTCAGAATGTGAAAATCATCAGAAATTCATGAACAAATCTATGAATTATTTGAATAAATGCAATTACATGCATTCCACAAGTTCCAATTGCCCTGCTTTGCAAGAAACAGACAAGACCACGTACTGAATACACTCGTATTTTTTATTAGAAAAATCAATTAATCAGTCTTGAGTCAAAGCTCAACATTTCCTTTTTGTTTCAATGGGCCTATCCCTAAAAGTTAAGAGTGTGCTAAAAGGGATTTTTTTTTTATTTTTTTTTTTCCAAAAGAAAGCAACTTCAGTAAATTAACTACATGCTGGCACCACTAATGAATCGTTGTAGCAAGGCCTCTTATTGAATAGCTTCAAGATACTTATTTTCCACTACTGAGGAAGCTTTTTCTCTCTGCTAAGGAATGCCTTGCAGAACACAGAACATCTAAGGCTGCAGGTGCAGTCAGAAAAATCACTTACCACATATAACAAATATTTGGGAAAATGCACTGCTAGCATTTGCCCAGCATTAACTGCAGCAGTGTACAAATCCTTCACACAAACAGTATGAATGTTACAAAATTCATGGATTTTAGAGTATTGAGTCCCACATTTTAAAAAAACTGTCTGCAGCTACCCACCTGGCTCACATTAGTGAAACAAGATGCAACTTTCAGAGTAACCAGTGTTATCAGAATTTCAGATGGGAAACAAACAAACAAAAAATCAGGTCTCAGGATCCCCAGTTTTTTTCTGATACTGTTCTTGGTTTCGGTATTTGTAACTATGTTTCCTTCTGCTTTTCAGTCCAAGGCAGGTAAAGACCTTGAGTTTTAGTATTCCTACTTTCACTGCCGAAGTATTTTTTGTATGGAAACACAAATTAGCTCTACACTTTCTTCCCCATGTCCTCTTAATCATGGGGGACTAGCTAGAACCCTAAAGTTAATTTTTGTTTGGAAAAATGACCTTATGTTTTACAGACATAGGGGGCATAAGCAGGGCCTCCAAAAGTTCTCCCTGCAAACCTAATTCTGTTCCTGATGAAATAAGTTTTGGAAAATTCAATCTTAGACCATTACACAGGTCCTTTCGTCCCAGGTGTTGCAGCTTTCCTCTGGCACTGTCCCATATTGATTATAGGCCAACTATACTGCAGTCTACTGCCAGAAAAGGCAGTTCCACCTTTCCATCTGAAAGCTTTTTCCTTTCATCTATTTGTTTTTTGAGCTGGAAAGGGATTAGTTTTCAGGCAGATTAGTCCTTGATCCATCTCACCAGATGGCTACACAAACAAGAGTTGCAGTATGAGGAAGGGAGTAGGAAGGTGCAGCCAGAGGTGGTGAAGGATTTTCAGAGCTAGCCTGCATTCAAGTTGGCTTAACGCTCTTGCAAAACCCTTAGTTTCTTCTGAGCTTTCTCTGCACCACAACAGCTAATGCATCATACAGACTTTGCCCAGCTAATTTTGACAAAACTTTCACACCTGAAGGTCATTTGAATGCTCCAATACATTCATTTTTTAGCTTCTAAAAGAAAGTTTCATA
This sequence comes from Megaceryle torquata, assembly GCA_024611175.1. Taxonomy (NCBI): domain Eukaryota; kingdom Metazoa; phylum Chordata; class Aves; order Coraciiformes; family Cerylidae; genus Megaceryle; species Megaceryle torquata. Next base: position 126,451 of record JANIJG010011540.1, on the reverse strand, counting down.
TCATCATCAGGGGTCAGCTGCAATGAGATGACACCTTTCCCCTAATTTGGGACCTTTTAATCCCAATTTAATCTAAATTGCGTCAGGAGACTTGAACCCATACTTTCTTTTGTTTGTTTTTATTTCAATCACTTATCTCTCCACCTCCACACCTTTTTCCAGTCTTGTATAATCATAGCAAGGTAGGTAGGAGGAAACAAACAGATGAAATTTAAACCATTTTTTTAAACTGCATGTGAAGCAGAGTCTTTAGACACGTTTTATATGTCGTTTAATAGCATATCCATATGTTAGCATATGTGAGAGCAGAAATCATCATTATGAACTGTGCTTTTTCACTTTCTAGCGTATACCTCCAAATTACAAAAATTTTATCAAAAGCAATCTCAAAGGCAACATCAGATTGCTTTTATGAATGTGTCAGCATTATAAATTCTTAGTAAATTGTTAGTCAGTAAGGTGCTTGAATGATTAAAAAATTCTGGGCTTCAGAAGGCATTTTCTCTGCAGGAATTTGTGAAATCTTGTTTAGTTCACTATTGAGAGCACTTAAAAGACAATGTTACATACAATCTGGCCACTGTAGATGCATTTCTAACGTTTTAATGAGTCTCTCTCGGTTTCAGACAACAAAATCATCACTATCCAGAAGGTGGGCAAACAATTAAGTACATAATAGATATTATGCCTATTCATTTAATGGTCATCTTTTGTTAATGTATATTCCCTACAGTAGACTGGTAGAAAGTATAGGTGGTATAAACTGGCTTATACTTTGGTAAAGCTACATATTTTTTTCAAGGGGAGGAAGACAGAAAGTGAGAGTTTCTGGCCATTTAAATAGTAACAGATAGTGAGGAAATTGGAGACATCACAAGGACAAAAACTGCATCATAAAGTCAAAATGAACCAACCACATTATCACCTACCTTACGTTTGTTTGTTGGACAAACATACAAGTAGCTCAAAATAGTCTTCAGTCCAACTTTGTCATTCAGTTTCTCATACGTTGTCCCATAATCTGTTGACCTACGATTCAAAGGGAGATTTCATAAGCAGAAACACTTAATCACAAAACCACAATCACTTGGCGGATTTTCAATGTAAGTCATGCTTTACATAGCAGAATGGCTCTCTAGAGCTTTTTGAATGATTCATGTAGTATATAATGATACTTAATTATATACACACAGCATCATGCAAGTGCTTATAATTTGCATTTAAATTAGATTAGGAAAAATTAAACCAGCATCTTCCCAAAGCATTTTAAAATAAACATGTACAATAAGAAATGCTAAATTCTGCATAAAGAAGATGATAATGATTGTGAGACATGCCAAATAGCAGACAGCAAGAGACTAAGGTTATCCATTCTTTGTATACTCCAAGCTTAGACTAATTTAGTTAAGAGTCTTTTCTAAGCATATTTCAAAGTAGCTGCTCCAGCTGATTGTTCAGTGAAATTGGAGTTCAGAATTCTGAAAATAAAAAAACAAAACCAAAAACCCACCCATTGAGGTCCTTTTAAAATCCTTACTATATGCACATTACACCTACAATTTATATGGATGTTTTTGCATGGATTAGTAGAATGTACAGACACATGCTTTTTTCTTACTTTAAGAGCCACCATTCAATAAAGAAAAATATATTTCTGATGTGAGGGTTGCCCATAGACACTGACTACATGACTTGGGGAAGAACAGAACAAGTGAGCAAACAAGACCTCAGAGTTCCTGTAACACCTACTCTAAACATGTAATTGAAACCAAGATCAATTATCAACAGAGGTTTTGTTCATTATGCAGCTCATGCTTGCCTTAATTACATCCTAATATCTAGGGAATTTAATATCAGCCTAAACCAGTACAGTTGGTATCCACAAATTTCAGAAAAGTAACGTGTTTGTGTAACAGAGACATTTGAAAGTATAAGATATTCTTGCAGATAATAAATCTGCAACTTGTCTTGAAAAAAATGTACAAATGGGTCCATACAGAACCTCACTGGCAAGCAGTAACATGAATTTTCCCTTCTCCTAATCACTCCAAACCCAATCATTCTAAAGTAAATTCTGGGCACCGGTTATGTCCAGGCTGTCTCCTATCTAGAAAATGATGGCTACATTCACAAAGGTATTTAAGACACAATGTCTACTTTTTTTGTTTTGTTTTGCAGTGTGTGGAGGGTGTTACATTTCTGGATCTGATTCTATATCTACGTTCATACCGCAGTTTTTGAGATTTCAGGTTTTGCAATCTGTACATGAATAAAACAAGGCAGAAGCAGCTTGGGGTTTTACCCATTCAGATGAATTGTACTAAAATGTGTATTTGCATTGGTTCAGGAACTTTACCAAATTATTTGCATGTATCTCTCCTGTCATATAACAATTGACCTATGGTTTACAAAAATAGTTTTTTCCTTTTCCTACTTCCCCTGGGATAAACATGTACCCCTGTACACATATATGACCTCTGTTGGTTAGAACATTAACATCAAATTCTCAACTACTGATTAATCTTTCCTATTATAAGGTCATCTCTCTCAGGAGCACATAGAAACTAACTAAACTATGTCCTCAGTGGACTGATAAGGAGGATACTGTTACAGTTTTTTCTATTACTGGATGTTTCAGAGATGTTCCAGCATTCAAGTGAAGGGAGCCACAGCAGGATGCTGAACACAGCCCTGCCAGGAACTACTCATTTACTTTGGTTACCTCGTCCACCTCACCACCCAGCCTTCTCAGAAATTAATATTTCTGTTTGTTATGGTCTTTCTAAAAAACAAAACCTGTTATTTGTAAAGTTTGGGCTGATAAAGACAGGTAACAATGTAAGGACTACAACTGACCTGCTAATTTGGCAAAACATATATTAATGAAGTAATGTGTATCTTTTTATACAAGTGACAGCAAATTCAAAATGGGACCCTTCAAAAGGGGACAGGAATGAAGAAAATCTGACACATAAAACTCACACTGAAATTGTTAAGCAGCCAGTACTCCTGCCACAGCACAAGCAAACAGGTATCAAAGGCCTACTACAAAAGTAATCTAATCAGAATTTCCAGCCACTTCTTACTTCAAATCTCTAGGCAATTATTTCACGTTCATAGTTTTATTTACAGGTAACATTATAGACAGATGGAAGTGTGTGCTTCTGACAACATCTATAAATGCAATTCAAAGATGGGAAAGCTTACAAAGACATATTTTTTTGTAGATGAACAAATACAGAAGCAAAGGAGCTACCATTAGATTGTACTTTCATTATCATGTTCTAAACTAGAAATAACCAGTCCTTCTATCTGCCCAGTTAGAAGTTGTTTCTCTCATACCACTTCACAATTATTCTTAACTGGGAGGCAGATGTTATACAACAGCAGATAGACACCTAGATGTGTTTTAACACAAACAGCAATCAATACACACACAGAGCAATTGAAAAAAGAACCGTACTGAATGAAGCTGTGTACAAGTGAAGCCTCTGTTGGGATCTAACCTGAGGTATCACCAACCTACATTCATCTTATTCCTACTATATATGTATACTTCAAACATTAATTAGTAGCTTGGATAATAAGTTTGTTATTTGTCTTATAAAATGAGCATATAAAGCTGCATGAGACTGCTAACCCATGAAAAACTATCAGCCATTTGGTGATCCAGAAAGCCAGGCCAAGCTGGAAGTGCTGCAAAAGAAAGATGCACCTTAGCAGGGTGTAGGCAGTAATGACAATGTAGGATCAACAAATTCAGTTTCAGTTATCTGAAGAGAAACAAATATGTATCAAACATTGCCTTCCACTCCTTTTGTGTTAGGCTGCTTTTCTGAAGCTCTGCAGAGACAATTCACTTTTAGTGCATCTGTGTAACACTAGCAAAGCAAGCAATGCCTGGATAAATCATCTGAAAGGACTAAATCCAGGACCTGTAGATCTGAAAACAAAAAAATTTAACTCTACACCTTCTGAACCATCTGCTACATTAAAGCCAAAACTATTGAAATAATTATATGTAAATGAGTGAACAGTAAGCCCTGTTTTATTATCTCTTATGTAGCCATACATGTTGCAATGGCATGTCAAATTCTTTGTGGGGAAGGGGGTTGTTTATACATATTCTTTCAAATTAACTTAAATCCCTGTGTTTCGGTTTGGCTTGATTTGGCTTGCTACAATTACAAGCTAAGCCAAAATAAGTCCAGATGAATTTGAAATGGGAAGGTTTGCAGAGAGATCTGATCTATATCCAAGTCTGTCTAAAAATGTAAGAAAAATAGGTACGTGTTAGGACATTGTGGATGATACTAATAAAGGAATAATATTCAGAAAATGAGTGTTTAGACTCAGTTTTTAACTTCACACCTGTTCCTCCCTTTTAGTTTTAATTGCTTCTATTAAGTCCATCCCAAATTTCACCAGGGGCTGTTTAGAATCAAGATCCCTATTTTTTTAGGAAAGCAGAATAACTTCTGCAAACACCCAAGATAAACACTTTAATTATTACTTTTCCATTTCACAGTATAAAAAATAAAAAACTGTGACTGAAGCTCTGACTTCCCCGAGTACCAAATTAAAACAAAACTAGAAACATGTAGAATAATTTATATTTCGCAAACTATTTGCAAGAACGTTGACATTTAAATAACTTCATTATTATTCATTGACAGGGCTTTTCCCTCTCCTCCCGTCAGGGTAAATGACATTTCTATTACAGTATTATAATAAACTCCTACACATTTTAAATAAAGTCACTGAATTCCATTAGTCCACCTACTGTCATGAATATATCTCAATCCATTCCTACCAATATTTCACAACTATAACAGGCATTCTGAATCAACCAATAAAATGAACCCTATGGAAATTTTCTTCTGTCTCAAAAAGCACAGACTGAAAATCAGGGGGCTGTCAGTTTGAATATATAGATTAAATAAATTTCCCAGAAAGTTACTGTTTGTTCTCCTTTATACAAATTTAAAGTTGTCTGTACTTATTTTAAAGAAGCTGCTGAAGACTTGAAGAATCAACCAGCTGATTGTTTGGTCAAGGTTTCTTTTGCAACATGATCTTTCTGGAACACTCCAAAAGAAAAAAACATTGCATGCAGACTTTAATCTACGTAACATCAAGTCTCCTCCCTATTAGAGTGAAACTTTCTCCCCATAAAAGGCAGATGCCAACAGACTAAGTTCCTTGTTATAACACATCATTGAAAAGCAATCATTTTAATTGTCATTATTTAGTTGGGTTTTGGTTTTTTGTTTGTTTGTGGGTTTTTTTGTTTGGTTGTTTTTCTTCTGTTTCCACCAGTTATGCTTGGTTTTCACATATTAACATAACTGCTTCCTTCACCACGAGAAGACAGTACATGCATCATGTCCTCACACTCCTTCCTCCACAATTTAATTTGTTGTTCTACCTGCTGTCTGAGTGGATTCCAGCCATGGTAGGCAGGACCAGAAGCATCTGCAATATGGTTAGGGTGCAGCAGAGCAGGGCAGCCTGTCATGACAAGGAGCGGTGTGAAGAGATAGGCTCTAGCCTGTTTCTTCTACAAATTAATTCACCCCTACAGAAGTCAAGTATTTTAAGTAAGAAAAAGCAATGTCTATTAGAACATCTGTTCCAACCTCCCACATAACTACATTTCCCACCTGGCTTGCCTCCAAAGGTACTGGCCAGTTGAGCACAAGTTTTGCCAGTTGCTATTATATTAATGTCTACATGAGCAGATTTTTGGATAGAAGGCTTCCAGATCACAGAAGGCAGAACTGTGGAGCCATAGCCTGCACTTACAATAGACATTCAATGCACGCATTTTTGAATAAAGGAATAATTAAAAGTGATCTTTCATGTCTGAATGTGAAAAGTACTGGAGCTGTCAATTCTGGAGCAAGTTTGCATTCAATGTTTGAATTAATAGTTTGTAAACTCTACAGCAGACCTGTGGACTTTCACATTTTTTCTTTCTGGGGACCTTCCTAGGCTGATGTGCTACTCTCTCATTACTTAAATTTAAACTCTTATTTTATGGGTTTATAGCCAAGTACTAAAGTTTGCCATTGATTTTGCCATGCCACCATGCTTCACAAAAGCTAGTAATATCAAAGTCTTCTTCAACAGCTAACCATTTAGAGTCATGTGTTCTTCCTATTAAGATTTTCATAAACCATTGATAAATGTTGCTTTTGGTCTGATGTCTGTTTTGATTTAACTCTTTCATGTGTAAACCTAGTATTTTTCTCAAAGTAATAATGTCTGACCTCAGCTTCATTTTCAGGGAGAAACTGGTTTTTTAATCCCAATTCTTATTTTCATAGAAAGCTATGCTTGTTTTAACAAATTACTTTGCTTCACCTGAATGCTCCTCATCTCTGGCTAACACATATAAATAATTTCCCAAGGCCCTGCCCATTTCTAATGAGAACTGTTTGCCTAGCTTAGAGGCTGACACATTTTCAGAGGAGTTTTACATCTCCCCATTGAAGAGCAATTGCAAAATGTAAACATAGTGTATCCTGTGCCCTTGGACGGAGTTTCTATCCAGCAAACAAGCACACCTTGCTGTCATTTGTACAAGTCTGTCTCCTGAGGTCACATGCTGAATGGCTATCAGTCCCTCCACCAGCACACAGTTTATCACATTAGAAAGTCTGGGGAATTTTTCCCAGGGACTTTTTAAGGCAAGACACAGAATTTTTATTTAAAACTCCTGCATCTCACTGAGCAGCCCACGTCTTTCAACACTGAAATGTTCACATCACTGACACCCTGCTTTTACTGAAGTCCCTTCTGCAGCTTGGGACAAGCCATACTGTGTCTTTAATACCTTCTCTAGCTTCCTCTTCCTCACCTTATTAATGAATCTTGGCTAATTTTTAGCTATAGTTATTTTGCTTTAAGCAGCAATTAAGCTAAAGTGAAGCTAGATCAGAGAGGCTTTTTTTTTGCCTCCGTAAGAGTTTGGTTCAAGAGGGCAGTGTTAAGTGGTCTGACAGCAGTGACAAGCCAAAGAGGTGGTTAGCATTTCTTTAAATGTCTGTAATGGCAATGCATATGTCACAGCATTAACACACTTCAAATTTACCCTGCCAGGTTGAAATTAACTTTTAAACACATCTCTAGGGTAAAGAAAGAGAAGAAATTTCAAAACTCAAGGGACCCATATGTCTCATTCCCTTAGTGAACACATTTCTGATGATTTTTTTCCTCATGATGCCCCCAGTGCACTGGGAGGTATTAATGCTCTCAATTCCTAGGTGGGGGAAATGGGGTGAATGACAAAATAAATAATCCTACATTTGAAGGAAGTCTGTGCCAGAGACAAAAGCAAGTCCCCTCGGACTCTACTGACTTCCCATTCCAACCTGAGAGTGTAGGTTTTCTGGGGTTTTGTGTGTGTAAATAAGGATTGGAAAGAGTCTTAATTTTCTTCCTGGTCGCTGGTATAGAACTGTGTTTTGGATTTAGTGTGAGAATAATGTTGATAAGACACCTATGTTTTAGTTGCTGCAAAGTAGCACTCATCCTAAATTAAGGGTTTTTCAGTTTCCCATTCTCTGCCAGCAAGCAGCTGCACAAGAAGCTGGGAGGGAACGTGGCCAGGTCACCTGACCCCAACTAGCCACAGGGATATTCCATACCACAGAATGCCATGCATATAAGCCGGGGGGAGCATGGATTGCTGCTTGGGCAGTCAATGGTTGGTGAGCAATTGCACTGTGCTTCACTTCTCTTTTCTTGGACTTGGTTTCTCTCCTATCATTACATTACTTTTCATTACTATTACTACTACTATTATATTCTCTTATTATTACTGTTATTATACTTTATTTTAGTTATTAAACCATTCTTACATCAAGCCATGAGTTGTTTGTGGTTTTTTCATTTTGTTTTGTTTTTTTAAATTCTACTCCCCATCCTACTGGGGGAGGAGAGAAGACTGTGCAAGCAGATGCGTGGTGCTTAGTCACTGGCTGGGGTTAAACCATGACAGCATTTTAAAACAGATTTAAGCCTCCGTTTTGAAAGCGTCTTGGTTCCAGTTTGAGTCACGACTGTAAATTTTACTAGAAATGAAGTTATGAATTTTTATGAGTTTACTGAAATGTGTATTTTTCCTCTACAGAAAGAGTTCTCTCATCACAAAATAGTTTCCTACCTACAGAAGCCATCAAAGAGACTTGGAAGATGAGTGTGTAAAAAAAAATACAAAGAAACAATAAAAAACGATGAAATTCATGTTTCTCTGCATAATCAGATATATTAATTCAATTTTCTTCTTCTCCTTTGTAATCAAATTTTATATGGAGTAATCCAAATGAACATAAATAATTTCTTGCAATTTTTGGCTTAATTTAGTTCAGCTACTTATTGCTATAAATATTTTAAAGATGTGACAAGCAGGAGAATTAACTCATATTTTTATCATCCAATCCAGAGTTTACATATTGCATTGGATAGTTATTCAAAACCTTACCCAAACCAGACAGAAAGGAAATAAGGGGGTGGGAGGGAAAGGAGATGCTGTCACTACGTGACACAGATGAGTTGTTTATTGCTCCTTAAAATAATGGCTCAAGTCCCTCTGTCTGTATCATATCCAAATTAAGGACCATCCATCCCTTGTATATATTTAGTAATGGGCCTGCCAGAATCAGTAGCCACATGACTAAACCTCCATCTGCTGATGCAAACTGTTGGCATAACTTACTGTTGCACAGCCATCCACACTCCTATTATTACCTGGGGCTGTGCTGAGTACACACATGGGTTTTGGTACCACACAACTGTTATGGCTTCAGCAAGCCACACCTTTCTCCACACAACACATCTCATGTACCTTTCAAAAGGCCAAGAAGAAAAGCCTTTGTGATTTGAAAAGTTTTAGGAAAATAAGAAGTAGTAGTTCAATATATCTGAGGCCTTGAATCACTCAGTCAAAGTTCACTAGAATTTGATCAATAAGTTTCAGAAGTCATGGGATGATGATGGTGGGAATCTTCCAAGAGGACAGAATACAGGTCTTATAGGATAAAATGAAGCCATGTAATCAGGGTAAGTTTATTTCTTACTCTTACCTATGTCAGGGGAGAGGTGAAGGGAAATAGTCAATTATGATGAACACACAAGTATACCCAGCTGCAAAAGGCAGCAGAGCAAACCTGCTAATACCAGAACACACAGCTTTAGGCAGCAGCAAGGCTTGTGCCTGTTGAATGCAAGGAAAAGGCAAAGAAGAATTCTAATAATCCGTGTAGTACATAAATGCCAACCAGAATGGCAAGACTGAAAGTTGACAGAAACTTTGAAGTCTCTCCAATTGGCCAAGTAGAGCATAAGGCCCTGAAAATCCTGCAACTACTTTTTTTTAAATAACCTGAAAGCTTGGAAGAATTGTTCTGAATGAGCTTAGGCACTCTTGTCCTGAAATCAGAATGATCCAGCTTGACTGATCTACACTGTCCTCACTATGATGCAAAACCTGTCCCTCTGGGAACTGCTAAAGACTAGATCATATCTGTTCTGGTAAAGTATAGTATTCCTTGCAGAGATCAATCTCGCCTATATTGTCTACAGTGAACAACCCTTAGAACAAACTGGTATGTTGCTCACCCAGCTTCTTCTTAAGGAAGTCTAGTAAATTCACTGGAAACAAACAAACAAAAAAATATAGAGAAAAGTCTGTGGTGTAGATCATCAAAAGTAATGAATCAAAAGTAAAATGAGGTAAAACCAAAACACCCATGTAGAAATACCTAACTGCTTTAGCTCTGGTGACACATGTATCCCCCTGCATAATACCTCTTCAGATCCTCCCATCTTACTGAACTAGCCATGGGACAGCACAACTAAGATCAAACTTTCATGTTTAACAATCCAGACACATCTTGTACTTGCAAGCAGGCATAAAAGGTGGTTTGGTTTCTTTTTTTTTTTTTTACAACAGTTTCTGATGCCACTGCCTTTTTCAGCAGATATAACATTACACTGTATTGTGGAAATGTTTTTTTTTTTTTTACCTTCAAGCTTCAGAGAAATTGCTGCATAAAGGTTGGATACCCACAGTAAAGAGCAAGATCAAATACTTTTGCAGGAAAAGACATTTGTATTAAATAGAATTTATGTACTTCCCCCCACCCCCTTAAACCGCCGCTCTAATTTTAGACGTCTGTCTTGTCTTGTTTGACAAATAATTCCCCTTTTACTGCACAGTACAATGATCATGCCAGCAGGCTAAGAACAGAAGATTCTGGCAGTTGATAGAACACTTTATTCAGATTCCTCACTCCTCTGCCTGTTCTTCAGAGGTCAGATCTTGATGACACTCTCAGGTAAATCCAAAGTGTTTTCTATGGAGATGAACATGGTAAACATGGAAGCGGACAGCATCAATGGTCAGCTTGCCCTGTCTTAGAAGCAGCTGATTCCAGGAAATCAGAAGGATCTTTGTTGTCAGGATGCAAGACATGAAGATTTTTCTTTTGAGTGTACAATTCCCAAATTTTTGTGTGAAAAACAGTGGACTGGGCTCTGCTCTCAAAGTTTTTTCTAGGCACTGCTTTGCAGGAATGCACTGTACATAAATCCAGTGGTTTGCTGTGGATGACCATATTTTGGGGGCCACAGCTACATTCTGGAACCCCTCTCAAACACTGCTGACCACTTCCAGAATCAGCTCTGGGAAAAAAGGTAAGATGCCTAGGGCAGAAGACTGCATTTGTGGCAAAATAACTGTGGACTTACCACCTATTCTGCCTGGCTAACAGACCCCCAGCAAGACTGGCTGTTACCCCTGAGGGCAAGGTAAGGTGGCTGGAGAAGTAACTGTGGCTTTAACCTCCATTGCTTGACCAGCAGAGGCCCTAAAGAAAGGAATGAAAGTTTACTGGCAGTAGGCTTGATTCTTGCTACCTTGGGGAAATTTTGGGGGATCAGTGGACTACAAGTGGAAGATCACCAGTCTGTAAGGTCTTCTTGTCCACCTACCTTGTTAGTCAAAACAAACAAGCAGGCTGGGATGCAAATTTCCATCCTTCCTTCATCAAAGTATTCTCCACCAGGTAACATTGCAACTCAGAACGAAGTCATTCCCATAGGCCCAGCCTGACCCAAGGCTCGTGGTCATCAACAAAAAAAAAATAAAAAATCTGAGCTGTGATGGATATTAAAATTGTTCTTCCTTACATTTAAATTAAAATATGCCTTTTAAAGTAGAATGATAGAGAATGACTAATAATTCTTCTTGCTGTATGTTTACATGGGGGCATACTAACATCATCACACCCTTAATGCCAAATTCTTCCTTATAAAGTGATTCTTTGAGTGTTGCATCTTCCCATTTCCACCCAGTCTGGTATAAATCACAGAAATAGCTAGGACTGTAGCCCAGTAATCATCAAACTATTAACTTTCTAATTGATGGTAATGGGCAGAATAAATTTCAGGCTCCCCAAGAGGTTCTTAATGGATTTTATAGCTTGAGGGCAGAGCAACATGCAGCTTTTCCATTAATCAGTGAGATGAGACAACCATACATGTCCTACACTCCCCACCCCATCATAACACTGAGGTCATTGCAGCTTTGTTGAAAAGGTGGGTGTTGAGAGGCAAAAAAAAAAAACCCTCACCACTCTCATAGCAAACTGAGCTCAGGTACAAGGTTTGATACACTAGATTATTATTAACTAGAGTTATGTTACCATTCATAGCCACATTATACATCCAGCAAACTGCTTTAGCTCATGTTCAATTAAGAGTGAGTTTTATTGCATCACAGAAGTATTGCAGGTCTTCTGTGCCTCTTAGTACATACCCTGCAGAAAAGGCTTTCTAGCTAGCACCACTGCAATGCAATATGCAGTCTTTATTGTATCTTGCCAGTGCAAATCAACAGTTAGAAAGCTTAAAAGATCCAGACAGCCCAAGATGTTATTTTCAAAGATTGTCCAAGTCCCTTAGTTGTTATAGTTGTTAGAGTAACTCCCAGGGACCTGTAGTATTTTTAAACCAGCTAAAACATGCCTCATCCATTAATTTATATTAAACTTAGTTGGAAGGTAGAAATCTTACCCCTCAGGCAAGGCTATTTTTTTTTTTTTTGTCCTGTGTTAAACTACCACGATTCCCAAAATCTGGATAAAAATAATAATAGAGGGGGGGAAACAGTTTAAGTAAAAAAATAAAAATTTTGGAGTGTTTCGTCCCACTAATACCAGCATTAGCATTATTCATTCAACTGAGTATTTTATAATACAGTCTGGCTCTCACCCCACAGGAAAGGCTCAAATGAAACAAGGAGAAAAATCAAAACAAAACACTTTCAGTTTCAAATTATTCTGACATTTTCTGTTGATTTCATTATTAAAAAATTGCAGAAGGTTCATCTTGCTAATGCTGCATTTACCAGGAGAAAATTGTTCTATTGAAAAGTTTTTAATTGGTTCTCTGAGTCCTAACATTGAACAGGCTAAACTGTTAGATAGACTGTTACTCCATCACATTATCTAAGAAACAGTTTGTTGTTGCTGGATTTAAAAGCTATACTAGTGGATTACTGTACCCAAGAATCATTAATTAATGGTTTAAAGCAGGCAAATACAAAGAGTGTTACTTTTTTTCTCTTTAAACCCATTTGAATGATGCAGCTGTACCATTTGTGTCACTTTCAAGTAATATGTATCACCCAGAGCCACGCAGCTTTATTTTTTCCTCTTGGTTGGTAGAAGCATATTTATCACTATATATCTCAAGGATCAGTGGGGTTATAAAGCTTGCTATTTATAGCTACTCTTGGGGTATCGAGCAAGTGACAGTAATTTGTTCCTTTGACATCTAACCTTATGTAACTCCAGTAGCAGAAGATGAATTTTTACAGGAAATGAAATGAAAGTACACAGCAGAAGATTAATACCACTTCCTAGGCCTGAGTAGAATGCCTGCTCCCAATCACTCTGCAGAAAAAATGGTCAGGAGCATGTGCTATGTATTAAGAATAGAGTGAGATGTGGTCAAGGTGAGGTGTTCAAACAGTCTATTAGCAAACTGATACACTGGCATTTTTTGCGTAGAAGAATTGCAGGCTGATAGTCTAGAAATGAGTTCAGCTCTTCTGGTTCTTTGATTTTGAAAGTCATCTTTAAGTCAGCACCAGCTACAGATAAAATGGGATCACACTTTTTTATTAGTGGTAACTGATAAGGAAAGCTAAAGCTAGGCTGTAAATTCCATATCAGAAAACTTACACAAGATCAAGTTACCATTTCTCCCCAAATTGCAAAAATATCCTGTATTAATTATTTTCTCACAAACAGAAAATATAAAGATTGCAACTTGAGACATTTTGAAAAGATTCCTTGATACTAAAATACTCAGCGATGGACCATATTTATCCATTACTCACAACATATACTCAAGTAACTTTAAAAAAATGGCATTTGACCAGAAGATTTTTTTTTTCTTCCCAAGCCATCTATTTTTAATTTATTTGTAATTAAAATTATATGAAAGGTCTTTCAAAAGCTGTGGGTGCACAAAAGCATTAATTATACAACCCAGTCATTAAAATAATGCTACCAGCAGAACTCAGACAAGTACCTGAGAAGTCTTTCTACCTTCTTATAACAGATCTATCATCCTCATCCACCAGTAAATCCCTTAAAAAAGGTGTGTCCTCCAACATGCTCAGAGAGTCCGCAAATTTCAGCTTCACTGACCCCCAAATCTCACACATGATCACAAGAGCTGTGTAAACTCCCAAATTTATGTATAATGCCACAACACACCTCCAATAGTCCTTCAGTTCCAGGCTTACTACTGCTCTGTGCTAACACAATCACACAACTACTTGGACTCAATCAGGCTGCCATGTGTGGCCCCTACCAGAGTGTGGGCAGGTGGTGGTATATATTATGTGCACATTCACATTCCTATCACAGGAAGGAGAGATAGCATTAGTGGAAAATAAAATAATGCATCATATGCTGAACAGACAAGACCTTAAGTGCTTACTAACAGGTAGTGGGCAATGCAGCCTACTTAGCTCCTAATCCAAAGAATTTATCTGGCTATATTTATGAAGTATTATTTAGTGCCACATAGAAGTACTCTATGTCCCAAAACAGTTGGAAAAAAATCACACTAATTTCACCTGTGTGGAAGCCAAGTCTAGTAGAACAAGAGTTCTTAATTACAAAAGGCTCAAATTTGCACTTTGAATGACAAAGGTCACAGAGCTACATAAAGATGATACCTCAAAAAAGAAACTTGATAAGTCTCTAGACATTTGTCTGGGAGATACTTGCCAAGTCCTGTCCTTCTGCTTGATGGAAAATCACTGATAAATGTCCATAAATGGAAACTCTTCAATTTAGTTTTGATTTATTAGGGCCCAATTAGAACAGACACTTTAAGTAACAGTCATCACAAGGGCCAAACGCTGGAACTATCATACTGGATGGGGGGGAAGGGAAGGGGACAAGAACGGGTGCAAGATTTTAAATGTGTACTTCAGCTGAGGAGCTGTCATTCCTGTAGCACAAGTATGCCCAAAACCCCACTTTCAGCACTGTTTACATACACACCTCCATCAACTATCAAACAGGCTTCCAGAAATCTACTAAGTTGTTGCTTTGCCCTGTAGCAGGTTAAATAAAGCCAGACAACTGTGACCAATTCTTCTAGGTCTCCACAGATCAAACCCCCACCAAAAATGCACTGAATCTCCCCTTTTCAATGGATTAGAAATTAAGCACTGTAAATACACCAAAAAGTAGTCAGTGATTTTTTCACTGCTTCAGAATAAAGTTCTTTGTTCAGTCCATCTAATCTTTGGGTGAACAGGGCACCTTCACATCATGTGTGGGTTTGTTTTTTTTTTTTCCTATCTCCATGCTCTTCTCCCTGTTTTAAAATTTATGGTTACCATTTAGGCTGATTTCAATTTCCATTAATAATATGTGCAAGTGATGTACATTTAAGTGAATTTAATCATGTTGTAGTGACAGGTTTAGCTTAAAGCAGGGCTTCACTTAGAACTATCAACTAAATTTATCCTGTAAAGGTCAGTTTAACATTTAACAGGAGGGCCCATTTCAGACAAATTAGAATTTGCTTCACTTTTTTTCAATTGCAAACACTTTTATAGCTGGCTTCAACAGAGCCATGTCAATCAAAAGAGAAAAGTGTCAAGTGCCCATGGGAGAAGGTTCACTAATGCCTCCCTACACAGTCAGCCCAAAGGCTGCTCAGATACATATTCCCGCCCCCACTGTTCAAGGACTGGAGCTAGACCATACCACAGAAAGTGGGGAAGGTAGAGCTTGGAGAGCTCAGGCAGGCCCTTGACAGTCCAGCCTTCTCATTTGTAATTGCTGCAGCAACAGGAATGCAGTAGGAATGATCTTGGGTGCTACAGAGAGGGATTATTTTGCATGTGCCCCATGGGGATTTATTATTGCTCCTGTGCCTGTCAGCAGCAGTTCAGCTCTCCAGGACAGTGGCATGATAAGCAGAGAAATCATATCCGTAACGCTGTCTCACCCCATGCTTGTCCCATCATTACTGCTCTTCCCTACAGAACCTTCCTACTTTGAACATAATCTTTTTGAAGTAAGACTGACCAAAACTGGACACAAGACACTATTCCTGTTACTATTGGAGGGTTGTTGAATCAAGACTTCAGTTTCCGTGTTTCACTAACTACAAAAGCTTCAGAATAAAGCAACCATTATGCAAAAAAGCAGTGCATAACCACTTAACTGATGTGGATCACACATCTGAGCTTTGCAGCTGCTCAGCAGACTCAGAAGATGCTTGCTCCCATGAATTCAGCAGAATCTTTAGCAGGTGCTAAGTCTCTGCTTTCACACTTCCTGGGAGAGAGCAAGACTTAACCTGCTGGGAGGCAGAAAGAGGCTCTGTGGGAGCCCAAAGCAAGTTCAAACCAAAAGGGGGAGAAAAGAAACCCCTCTGCTGTACCCACTCTCAAGCCTGCAGTTGGTGACAATCAGCATCATCACAAATGAAAAGCAAGAAATAAGATGTAGCATTTGAGTCTTTGAACCAGTACCTGGTGAGAACACATAGTGACATGAGATCTTGTAGAGTATCTCCACATAGCTGATGAGCCTCTCATTGTTAACAGTCACTAAGACTAAGACCTCCTCTTACTGTCCCACCCATACAAGGATGTCATGTGTCCTAGTAGATTTTAATCATTGAAAACAAAGGTTTTTTTCCTAGGACTGTTTTACATCAGGTGATAGCTTCTGGACATATCAAAACATCCTCCAGCCTTACAACCTTCCTAGACAGCTAGCTGGATGACTTCATCCCTTTAGTAACAAGATTCAGTCTTTTTTGCTATCGTGTTTTATTACAATTTCAGAAATGCAGAACTACTCAAACCAGAAACTTTATTTTTACAGCCAGCTAAGTGGGTTCATCATGGTGTAAATTTCCCCTGTCAACTCCCCAGCTCTCCTGAAGAGGTCTCAAAGTATCTTTCACATCTCTACTAAACAATCTGCAGTATTTCACAGGTTTGTGCTTCTGCCCAGAAAGGGAAAATGAAACAAACAAACAAACAAACCAACCCCACAAACAAACAACCAACAAAACACAACAAACCCCACGCAACAAACCAAACTCCACATACCTTGAAAAATCAGGGATAAAGCTGAAATTCTATTCAGCCATCTGCACAGTCACTTCAAAATGTTTCAGACACACGTTTTCACTTTAGATAATGCCAACCTGCCAAAGCAAAACTTCTCAGAAAGTCCTGAACTAAGTTTTCTGGAAGAAGATCAGAAGGAGGAGATTAGTTCTGGGAAGATATCCACCTGAGATGTGAAAGATCCAGTCTTTGGTGGAAGGAGAGGACAGCACATAGAAAAGTAGTCAGCTGAAGTACTAATGCATTTGTAGCCATTTAAGCTTTAAAACAATGGTTGGGGCTGTTATTACAGCAACCACCAATATACTGAAATTCAATCAAAGCTTTTACAGCAAGGCAAACACTGAGATAGTCCTTCTTGAATGATACAAAACATCAGTTTAGGACCCTTCTCTATCTGAAGAGAGCTCTCTGAGCCACTGTACTATTTATTCTTGTGGGGTCATGCTCTTCTTCAGCCCTTCAAACTCTGTTTGTGCGTAAGACAGAAAGTGATGTTTAATAATGCAGCTGCACTCATGATTATGGAGGACAGTAATAGATTTACCCGCAATTTGACTAATCAAGCTGACAAAGTGATTGGTTTCAAAAAGGGAAGGACTCTCCCAGCAGCAGTTCATTAAAATAAAAATTAAACTACACATTTCCAGTGTAACAAAAAAAAAAAAAAAAAAAAGAAAAAGATTTTCTAGTCCCTAAAAGGAAAGGAACAGGAATAGGCTGGATAATTGCAACATCAGCAAGACAGAGATAATAAAAATTAGGTATAGGGTACAGCCTAGACAGGACTGGCTCTTCTAGTTTCACCAGGGGATCAGCAAACAAAAACTGCAAAGAGGTTCTGCAAGGAAAGCTCTTGTACCTACAGAACCATTTAGAACTATAGAATCATAAAGACATGAACCCATTGGAGCAAGTCCAGAGGGCCACAAAAATTATGAGAGAGGTGAAACACCTTGTCTGTGAGGGAAGGCTGAAAGAGCTGAGTTTGTTCAGCCTGAAGTAGAAAAGGCTTCAGGGAGACTGTACTGAAGCCTTTCAGTACTTAAAGGGGACCTATAAGAAAGAGGGGAACAGTCCTTTTAGCAGGGCCTGTTGTGACAAGACAAAGGTAATGGAAAGGGAAATTCAGACTAGATATGAGGATGAAATATCATACAGTGAGGGTGCAGAAACACTGGCACAGGTTGCCCAGAGAGGCAGTAGATGCCCCATCCCTCAAAACATTCCAAGTCAGGTTGGACAAGGCTCTGAGCAACCTGATCTAGTTGAGGAAGTCCCTGCTCACTGCAGGGGGTTGGACTAGATGACCTTGAAAGGTCCCTTCCAATCCAAGCCATTCTATGATTCAGGTCAGGTGATTATAAACAGTAGTTAAAGGTGGCAAATTTTCTTGTAGCAAAGGATCCAACTGTGGCTCTGTGTGATTGCCATAACAAACCTCAGAGAGTGAGATAGGTTTTGTATGGGAAATGTGTGGTTGCAAGAAAAAAAGCAAAGCTACTTTGAAAATGGAAAGCTGACTCATCCACACACAGCACAGCAGTGATCCCATGAAGTTATCAACACTGTGTGACGTTGCCAAGAGCCAAGAAACTCAGCCTGGGTGGCAATGTGAGAATATATTGAAATAAGTGTATTTTTGTAGGAATATTTTATTTATGACAGTAGAATGGAACTGTTGAAGAGAATGAAATAAAACTCCTATGATTTTTTTAAAATTATTTTATTTCATGTTAAGACTGAATGGGAAAAATACTAAAGTTATTAATAGTTTAAAAACTACAGGTTCTATTGGATTCCTGAACTGCTAAACATTTTTATAAAGGATATTTCAAAATAATGTACAGGAGATGCGACAGATGTGGGGCTTTTCTGTAATAGTTTTTCTGGCTTGATTTCTGGGGTGTTTGCTGTAAGAACAGACTATTGGTATCTGAATTGGAACCTGCTGGTGAAGAGAACAGAGAAAACAAGCAAGGACAGAAGATGGCTCAGGAAAATCCACCTCTTAAATAGCACTTATGGATCATTAAAAAACATTGACAGAGTGAGATAGAGAAGGAAGAGCATCAAGGAGAAAATGTGTCTGAAGGAGAGGAAAAGTGTTACAACCCAAACTAGTTCAAATCACCCTAAAAAATCCCTCAGGAAGGCATCTAATTAAACCATTGCATTTACAGTATACTGTGTAAGCACTTCCTCTTACCATTTAAACAACAACAAAAAAACCCTGACAAATAAAAAAACCCCAAAGAAACAAACCAAAAAAATCCACTACTTAACTTATATTCACCAGTGGTTTACTGACACCAAAAGAGCACATGCTGCCAAATTTCTTTAACCACACTGATAAGCATGGAGGAATACGAACTCTATTTAGGTGAAGAGTCGGGAAGATAATTGAATTCTGCAGAAGAGATGTAATCACCAACACTGGGAGCTCTTACTGGCCTGGACATGGAAATATGACTAGTCTTGGGACCATGAAATTCTTACATTCTTACTTTTAGATTCAAGACACTTGCAGTCCTCTGGGAAATTCTTATAGATTAGGTCCCAGTTTTGTTTTACTGAGTTTTTCAGAGGGAAGGTGCTACTCAATCCATGTCACTATTCCCAAACGTGATGGTGTTCAACTATCCAAAAAGAAGTGGACAGTCAGGGCAAAATGCCTGGTGTTATTTCTTTGTGTTTGCGCTTGAAGGAGCTCAAATGTATCTTCTGAGGGCTGTGGGAAAGTGAGCAGGAAAAGGCATCCTATTCTGCAGGAAAACAGAGGTACAAATGGAAAACTCTAGTGCTTGTATCATCACCTATGAAACTCAAGGCTTCTTTTGCCTCCATGAATTAAGGCGATTGAACTAGATCAGAGAACTCTGCACTGGACTTGTGCATAATGATTAACTCCTAGCTCATCTAAATAAAATTCTCAAACAAAACAGCTCCTGTGAATATTCAGGAAGGGAGACAGCCACTCAGGTAATTAGGCCTAGTTGTCATAGCAGCTAATCAGCATACCTACATTCATCCCAGTCATTGGTACCAGCTGAAAAATTTCAAAAATGAACCAGGGAGCTAAGAAACAACACCTTTAGGACCTGCTGGAATAGTGGTCTTTGGCTGACAGAGAAAAAAAAAGATGCAAGAAATGATGCAGCAGCTAAGACTAAAGTTTGCTTTAGAAAATTAGGAGTGAAGACAGGCAGAACTGACTCTTTGGCAATTGATCATCTGATCTGCAGTGCTAGTGGGCAACACAATAGCACAGAGTATACTTCAGGGGAAACACTGGTAACTAAGCATAATAAATTATTAATCCCAGAAAGTCAGCCTAGAGTGCAGCAAATTACAGCACTGGAACACAAGCAGTAAGTAAATCATGTACACCCCTGCCTGGGGACTGGGACTAGATCTCTCTTCTCTGTCTCCAGACAAACTCACTCCTTGTCTATTATTTCAACTAATGGAACACTCCTTTTATGCTGAATGAAGAGATTATTACTTGTCTACTCTGTGACTGTGGCAGAACAGCAACACTAACAGTGCATCTTCCTTACTGTACCACTAGACACTAACTCAGCTGATAGTGCTGACAAGTCTGATACAAAGACTGGTGAGTTCAACTCCTTAAGTCTAACTACCTCATTTTTGTAGGACTCTTGTCAGTAGAACACAGTTATACTGCCATGTTCCTGCAAAAACAAAAAACAAAAAAAAAAAAAAACAAAAAAAAAAATCAAAAAAATCTAAGCCTCTTGGTAGTTTATCCTATCATTTATTTATTTATTTTGCACATAGCCATTACAAATCAGTATTTAAGATATAGCTGAGTTTCTGAACAAACTGTTCTGTGAGCTCACCGAGTTAGCAGCAACAAGTTTGTGCCTTTCAGCAGGACTATTAACAGCTCATGATCTGAGCAGATGAGATTCACCTCCTGCAGGTCTCTGCCACAGCTGTACAGCAATGTTACAGCCACATACCAGGCACAGCTGGTGCTTGAAAATCAGGGCAACCACTTGCACTCACTACACAGAAGTACAGAGCAAGAGAGAGGCCATGGCACCCTGCTGCAGCAGGGCAGGAGCTAGGCTTGGGCAGGAGAGTCTAACAGTTGCTGTGGTATGCCTGATGAATTTTTTTCCTTTTTTTTTGTCTCCCAGAGATGGCATGGTGATCCCAATAACACATCAGCAAGGGCAACAGCCACTAAAAAAAAAAACCAAAACAAACAAAACCAAACCCAACAACCACCCAAAACAGCCTCAGTCAAATTCTTAAAATTTATTGCCTTAGCATCTCCAATCACTTGAACAGCAAGTCTATTCTTACTATTGAAGCAGCTGAGTTTGATTCTCCATAGAGATCTCTTGGTTCACTCATCTCTGTTATTAACTTTAGCCCCTATTCACACACTTCAAATCTCCCTTGGGAATTAGATGCCAACAGCAGATGATGTGAACTGCTCCAAGAAGTGAGGCAGCAAGCTGTGAGTCACTGCCTGATGTGCCAGCAAAACTTCCCCACTGCATTGGGCTCAACCTCTCTGCTCTACCCACCTGCCTTGCTAGATACTCAGCTGCAACAGTCCCAGTTTAAGGGCTGCTTTTGTAGGAATTACATTGCTGGTAGGTGCCCAAACAAAAAAACACCAAACAAACAAACAAACAAAAAGCAGCATAGCATTTTACAAATACTGATTCAATTTGGAAGAACTTTGTGTACTTATGGATGGCACAGAGAAGACAAAACAAAACAGAAAACCACACTGTCTCTTTGGATAGGAAAAACTTGGTAATGAACCTGATCCAAAGCTTACTAAAATCTGCACAAGCCTTTCCACAGACTTAATGACAGTTTACAGGAGATTTCATATAATTATCATATATAATTACATAAAAGCCTCTTAGAAGTCTAATGATTGTGAAGACAAGTGTTTATGACATCTGCATTCAGAAAAGTTCTGGGCTCTTATGTAATATTCCATAAGAAAATATAAATATATTACGTAGATTTCAGAGCAAGACTTAAAACTTCTTGAAACTATCAAAGGAAATGGCAGTAGCAGAGACACTAGAGAAGCAGCATTTTAGAAAGGAAGGCACAAACCTGTGTGGGAGGACAGGTTGACAATGCCCAGTGGGATATTAAGGCATGTACATGATGACTGTCAAGTATAGGACAAATACACATGTAAATCAAGGCTCTAAGGTATCCAAGATGTTGCTGTTTCACTCAGCATGCTCTTCCCTTTCCTGCATGGATTTGAGCTTATTAAGTACAGCTGGAAGACAGCAATTCCTATGTGAAATAAAAAAAGTGACAAATAAATGGAATTATGCAGCCAGATTTACACCACACACCTTGTGTACTTCCCTATGTGCCAGGCTGAGCTATGGCCTTTTTTGCATTACCCAAAGTAACTGAAATCCTTCCATGAAGAGTAGATCCTTAAAGTTACTAACATAGTGTCAATGATCAGTCTTGAAGGAGAGAGGGGGAGTTCCTCCATAAGGGCAGGCAGACACAGTGAGTACTGGTATCATCCCAGGCATGACATTACATGAAGCCACCGAGAGTAATGCTGGTGATAACAACGCGATTCCCCTTTTCCCCAACTTCCCTTTCCCTTAGTGAAAAGATACTTTGCAGCCAGTAGGGGCTAATTCATCCTATCAGATGGTGAACATCTAGGCCTTACAGAAGCTAAGGCTGCCATTCAGATTTCATTGACAAAACAGAAAGGACGCAGCTTGCTATAATTTTAATACCCTCAGTTTTTCTTTCCTTTCTGACCAAAATTTCTACAATAATTTTGGAAGGGTTCTTTCTCATGGGAAGTCAATTCTATAAAACAGGGAAGGAGGTGGTAGATTCTATTCTCTGAATCATATTCAACCAGAATAAGGTAGGGCAGTTACCACAAAGTTTGTTCATAAAAATTAAATTAATTAACAAGCCAATAAAGGTCCCCATTTCAGTTCAGGCACATTACTTAAATAAGAGTCACTGACGTGTTGAATCATGTGTCCCCATCAGTTGGGTCTTCAGAGTCAATGTCCTTGCTACCCTTCTGAAGACAAAAGTATTTCTGAGGATGCAGAAACAATACGGACAGCCTGGAAGCAACACAGAGCCAAAGATCATCCAGGACCATCACTACTTGAGTTTTCCGTGCTTCCATTTTCTAGTAAGCAGCATGGTACAAATCCATACAACACAATCTACTTAAGAACTAGATTTTTTTTTTTCTTATTACTTAATGAAGATTTCCAAAATTATCCATTTTACTTTCTCCATTCATTAAAAGGATAAGGCAATCCTTAAAGGCCAATCAAGAAAACTCAAAGATATTTTGTTCTCCATCTACCATATGGAGCTCCTTACCTTAAAGGCTACACACAAGTGCAACTTTATGTAATTTACTACTTTTCCTCTTCCATAGGGTACTCTATCCTACATGGTGAGTGGCAAGTTCATTTTATAAGACAAAATACAGCTGGGTGAACTTGCTTTCATCACACAGCAGGACTTCACATATATAAAGAGGTGTAGGGAAAAGAAACTGTATGGCTAAAGGCACAGAAAATGCTTCTCAAGCATTAATTCAGCTCTCACTGCAGCTGACACAAGTCAACAACCACCTGGTGCTTTTCAGCTGTCCACCATTCTGGGTGCTAAAAGTTTGTGTTGGTTCAAATGATAGATACATTCTGAGAAGGAAAAATAACCCCCACATAAACACATCCACCAAAGGCTAATAAATACCTCTATGAAACACTTCTGGCTCCAGGACTTTATAAAACCACATAAGTCAATATGAACCAGAAGGCTACATCAGGAAAGTAACACACATGCTTGGCCTTGTTCTTATACCCCTTCTTCCTTATCTGCTGCAGGTTCACATTGAAGACAAGGTACATGGTCAAGCAGATCTTTGGTTTGATCCAAAAATGGCCCTTCATACAACTGAAGTGGACCTCCCTTATTCTGTGACCATTCTTAGTGACCTGATGGGATTATTTATAATAAATAAAAAAAAGGCCTAGACTGCTAGCTGTTATAATAGGAGTTCATAGCCTCAGACCTTCCCTCCATTAAAGAAGATACACTTGGATTTTGGATGTATTTTGGCAGTAAATTGCAACATGCAGCTCCTCTGTCACTGGAATCCATTTCATGAATAATTCTCAATCTTTCATTTTCTCCCACACAAAAATAACAAAAAACATTCTTCCCTTTTTCTTTTTTTTTCCAAAACAATAACCAGTATTCCAAGAGTTACTGCACATCAGAGAAAATGCACAGATAAAACTAGGCTATTATATCTCCATACAAGTTGTTTTTTTTTTTTTTGGGGTAATTTCAACAGAAATTTGCCAAATTAACAAGACTTGTTTACTCCGAGTGGTTTTTTTATTCTTTTAAACCAAGTGACTCAGCAGGTTTCTACTGAAACAATAAGGAGCAACTGCATCTAAGAGAAGCCAACTGCCAAACCTCGTGCCTTCTTAATTACATTAAGAGAGGAGCTGGACAATGAATTTATACTTATTACAATACTGACCATTATTTTCAAATGGGACACAGACTGAATTGACTTTATAGCCACACTTACTGTATTTTCAACCACCTTTTCTGTTTACTTTGCATTTTGGTAATGCTAAAAAGCTAAGCAATAACAGCAGCTATAAAAATAATATCTATTGTAAGAATAAAAGCCTAGGAAGAAGGGTGATGCTGCTTTTATATCAGTAGCTAAAAGTCATTCCAGGACCATATCAAAATCTAGTCAGAAGTGGTGCAGTTTGACTTGGGCCAGTGAATTAATACCAGTTTCTATAAGCAGAAGAGCTGACTCCTCATGTAACCCCTCTAAACTTAACCACATCTAAACTCTGCTTCAAAAACTAGATTCCTCTCCCACCTCCCTTCAGTACTTGTCATCTTTTACCTGGCCTGAGCAACCTTTTGCTCACCTTATTTCACCATTAATGATATATTTTCTTTCTTGGTTCACTTTCAATTTTAAGCATTTGGTCTATGCGTGACCTTAGGGGACTGTTTCAGATGTTTAATTTTATGTCTATTCTTCAATTTAGATCAACATTTCAGCAAGTTAGCCTTGTGCTGAATTGGAAAATTTGGAATTAATGTAAAATAATTATCTCTGCAAAATGGAAATGATCAAATTTAGCTAGGAGATACAACTACATCACAATAGCAACACATATTCCAACTGGTATTTCACAGTTTAGGGTCAAGGCAGTCCCTCAGACCTGTAAGAGATGCTCTCTGTTAACTGCCCTCTCTCCCCAAGGGGGAAGAGAAAGGGAATAAGGTAGAGAGACTCAGCAATTAGAAAAGGAAACTAGAACAGCTTTAATGAAAATTAAAATAATAATAATAAAAAAGAATATATACAAAACCAGTATCAAATCCAACACGCCCAGTGGTAATTACATCACCACTGATGCTGTGGAGCAGACACCAGGAAAGTCCCAGACCAGGCCCTGCAGCAGAGAAGAGCTGTGTTCAGGAGCTGGATTCTGGTACCAGATTCAAGAACACACAGATCAGGATTGAAGGCAGAACAGACAGAGGCCTCCTCAGATGTTCCAAGGAAGAAACTGGAAGAGGACCCAAGCCGAGCAAAGCTGACAAAGCGGGACAAGAGGGCAAAGAGAGAGGAGCAAGACCCTCCGGATCCTTCAGCTTTATACCAAATATGCCATATATAGGATGGAATCCCTCGTTGGTCAATTTAGGGTCACCTGTCCCGTTCGCTCCTCCCTGCAGGTGCAGCCCTCTGCTTTCTGCATCCTGCAGTGTGGTACACAGATCCAGCAGTGGCCTTGGTCTGCACACCAATCCTTGGTAGTAACTCTAAACATGGGGTCTTATCACTTCTAGAAGCAGACACTGTCTGTGAAAACAGGCTTCTAACTTCAGAAAGTGCAGTTAGTTAGAAGAACTGAGCTGAAAAGTGAAATCACTGAAAGGAATTAGTTCTGTTCTCACTCAAACCAGGACAGGGTACAATTACTTGTATAGAGTTCTATTCTACCACAATATCCGGGTGAGCATCTCCTGTCAGAGCAGAATTTCATTTAGCTCAGTACCCCACCGCTGATGGTGTTTAACAAACAGGTGTCTAAGACCTCAGGAAGCATGTGCTAGTATTTCCTCTAAATACTGTCCCAGACTCCAACATCTGGGAATCTGTGACTTTCCAGGCCACAGATGGCATATATTTAGATTGTTTCTGGAACATAGAAACATCCTAACCAGTGCAATGCACTGTTGCACTTTCCATTTCTCTTTCAATTTTGCCAAGAAAATTCAGAGTTTGTTGAAAATTGCATGCTGTCACTAAAAGCTTTCCATGCCAAATCAGTATCTTAAAATATACACCTCATTGTTTTCAAATTCAGGTCATGGCTCCTTAACTTACACAGCTGCTGCTCAAGGGAGTCCATTTTGGCCCCTTCTCAATGGGACATAATGTCCAGTTCTTTTCCTATTCCCCCTCCTATGCACTGTCTGATCATAGTTCTTCTCTACACTGTTAGTAAGTAGTATATACTACTATAAGTAAACCCTTCAGCCCTTATCTTACTACTATACTTTGTTGAACTAAAATACATTTCTTCAAGGGAGCTCAACTTACTAAGTAATCCATCTGCTCACTGTGACCACCTTAGGTCTCTTTTTGATTCACTACTTTGCCTGTCTTAAAACTTGGAAATTATACCAGATTTATTACCAGACTAATGGCAAAAGTGCCCTATATCACTGTACCTAGAACTAACCTTGCAGAATGTCATTAAAAATAGCTTTCCAGGAGAGGATTCCTTGCAGCTGACTTTTCATACACATAAATTTGCTGATTCTTTATTATGCCTAACCAAATATTTCACTATCTAATAGCCACAAACACATAGAGTGTCAAAACACACATCTCCCAACCCCAGCCAGTATCCTGTCCTCTGAATTATGCATCTCTTACATCACAGTAAGTTCATTCATACTCTACTCAGATCACAAACTGGACTGATTAACTCACAAAGAAACACTAAATAAGATGTAGAATCCCTGTTCTGAATCCAGGATTCTTCTACTACAATCAAACAAATTACTGTGTTGAGGAAGAAAAGTTGAGAGATTGAAAATAACTCCTCTAAGTCTCTCCCAAGACTGCATTTGGCTTCCTAACACTGTTGTGCATCATCTTAATAAAGCACTTATGGAAATAGGTCAAAGGCTTTTAAAACACTTGTGACATCACACCTCCTTCTTTGAGTAGCATCCACATCTTGAATTTACAGTACGTGTGCTAAGTAGCTGGTGAACTTTAAAGAAAAAATAAAAGATTTGCTGGCTTCTTCCTCCTTTGGCTCCTTTACCAGAGATAAAGCAGACTGCGATTCTAATGTGCTTTTTTAACAAAAGAGTTAGCATTGTGAAAGCTGTTAACATACAAGGAGAGATTACAAAGAAGAGCGTTTACCTTTGAAAAGGGAACACTCAGAAGGGAAATTTACTGAGGCCTTAAAGTTTCTTTCTTATTACCTTCATGACTAGCCTCTAAATTTTTGCTGCCTCATAACAAGAGATCGCATCATCATCCGAGCACTGGCAATGAAGTGAAGAGAAATGATATTTCCACAATGCCTGTAGTCAGTGTCTGCTCACAGCAAAAGGAGGTCAGAGTTTTGCAAGCCATAGATGTGCTTACTGGAAAGGGCCAATAAATTAGTAGTGTATAATTTATATAAAACTTACATTTTAAAATAGATATTAATGTTAATATGGCAAGTGATCAAAAATCATGTTTCAAGACGTAAGCTGATTTATCTACTCAGGCAAGAAAGACAAATTATCCCAAAGGTAGTAGGTTTCTTATTAAGAGTTTAACACTGATAATAGCTGTTATTTATTAGGCACTGCTGGAGGTGGGCTAGTAAAAAAAAAAAACAACAAAAAACCACCACAAAAAACACACCCCAAACAAACAAAAGACAAAAAAACAACCAACACCCCCCCCCCCCAAAAAAAACTTTAGCAAGGAAAAGCTCATTTTGAGGCAAACTGTGAAAAATGTGCTTCACATTCTTACCTACTCTATAGCATGGAAGGGTGTTGCTTCCACTTAGGCAGTACTACCATGGAGTAAGGACAAAAAAAGGCCTGTCTCCCTCACCTTCCACAAAACGCAAAAGGAGAAGAGCTGAGAAATTACAAACACAATTAGGAAAAAAGGCTGTTTCATATCTTCATAAAGAAAGGACTATTACAAATGAGGTTCATAGAGACTTTATTTTGTTGCTGTCTCTAGTGCTTCTCCCATCTATCAGTTCTTCCCAGCAATGCCACACAGTCCACAGTTATAAAGTATCTTCTGTATTCATCTTCCTTCCTTGAGAACTGACTACTTAAAAGAAATAGGTTTGACTCTCAATTCTTACCCTTTTGCAACGATTAGCCTCTGTTTAGGCAAAATCCAAACTTAACATGTCATAAACAGGCCCACAGATGACAATCCATCCTGCCTGCAAACATATCCAAGAGTTTTTCAAGGTCCTGTGAGGTATTGGATGAGAACATACCACAAGTTTGGTTTGGTAAAGCAAAGGCCAGATCTCTGTTAAGCTTCAGTCACTGATAAAGACTGTAGGTTTATGCAGCTGTATTTTTGCTCAAACTCTTCCAGGACTTGCTTTTCATTAGCTAGTTTCATCCGAAACTCTCATCTCATTTACTGACTAATCTGATAGCCTGCTATGATGGTGTGACTGAATGGATAGATGCAGTGAGAGCAGTGGATGTTGTCTACTTTGACTTCAGCAAGGCTTTTGATACTGTCTCCCATAACATCCTAGAGGGTAAGCTCAGGAAGCATGGGTTAGAAGAGCAGATAGTGAGATGGGTTGAAAATAGGATGAACAATAGAGCTCAGAGGGTTGCAATCAGTGGTGCAGAGTCCAGCTGGCAACCTGCAAGTAGTGTTGTTGAGGTGGTCAGTTCTGGGTCCAGTCTTATTGAACATCTTCATCAATGACCTGGATGAAGGGATAGAGCGTACCCTCAGCGAGTTTGCTGATGTTACTAAACGGGGAGGAGAGGCTGATACACCAGAAGGCTGTGCTGCCATCCAGTGAGATGTGGACAGACTGGAGAGATGGGCAAAGGCAAACCTAATGAAATTCATCAAGGATTAGTGTAGAGTCCTACACTTGGGGAGGAACAGCACCATATACCAGTACAGGTTAGGGGAAAGCAGCTCCATGGGGAGGGACCTTGGCATCTTGGTGGATAATAAGTTATCCATGGAAAAACAATGTGCCCTTGTGGCCAGGAAGGCCAGTAGTACCCTGGGGTGCATAAAGAAGAGTGTGGCCAGCAGGTTGAGGGAGGTTCTCCTTCCCTTCTACTCTGCACTAGTGAGACCACATTTGGAGTGTTGTGTCCTGTTCTGGGCTCCCCAGTTCCAAGAGAAACAGGGAAATACTAGAGAGTCCAGTGGGGAGCTACAAAGATGAAGGGACAGGAACATCTCTCTGTTGAGGAAAGGCTGAGCAACCTGGGGCTGTTTAGCCTGAAGAAGATGATCTTATTAATGTTTACAAATATCTGAAGGGTGGGTATCAAGTAGAAGCAGCCAGTCTTTTCAGTGGTGCCCTGTGATAGGATGAGAGGTAATGGTAGCAAGATGAAACACAGGAAGTTCCATCTCAACATGAGGAAAACATTCTTCACTGGAGAGTGACAGAAGCTGGAACTGGCTGCCCAGAGAGGTTGTGATTGTCTCCTTCTCTAGAGACTTTCAAGACCCACCTGGATCTGTTCCTGTGTGGCATGCCCTAGGTGTTCCTGCATTGGCAGGGGGGTTAGACTCTATGATCTCCAGAGGTCCCTTGCAACCGCTACCATTCTATGACTCTACTGCAGATGGACAGGTAACATAACCCCATAACCCACGCATGGAATGGTGGAGAAGCTTGCCTGAAACTGTATCTATGAAGGTTAGGACTTGCAGCTGCAGTTCTCATTCCACAGCTGTACACAGAAGATGTACGTTGCTTCCTACAAGAAAGGACAGAAATAGAGGAGACCAAAAATGTGTAATTTTCAGCCTCCTAGATCGACTCTTTGGAGCCAAGACAGCCTGATATAATGTAAACACACAAACTATTGATAAGAACACAATGACTTGTTGGTAAAGCACAACAGGAGCTTAGACCTGCCTACAGCTTCCTCCTGTCTTACAGTAAAGTTACTTTTTTAGCACACAGTTCTTCTAGTCTCTGGTTTCCCTTTTAGCTTATTTTAAAATGGTTTTGTATGCAAATGTAAAAGGATAATGCTGGCCCGGTTCTGACTGCAGTCCCTTTTCCCCCCAGAGGTTACAGTTCCCGTCAGACTGGCAGCTGAGTGCTGTGCAGATTTTTAAAACACGCAACTTAACAAAAATCTCTTAAGATTTTTAGATTCAAGAGCAGCAGTCAGAGCCTGCTGGGAAGACTGTCAGATTTTAATCAGTGACAAGGAACCTTAGACTGCCTTCCAGTGTCTGTGTCCTTTCCACCCAGCTGTGTTTCTCCCTTACGTATAGGAAATACCAGGTTCCCAGTTAACTCTCCCTCCTGGTCTGCCTTGAGAGAGCACAACTTTGTAGCATTAGTGTCATGAAAGAGCAAAAACTTCCAGCTCTATCAAAAAATAAAGCAAAATTTGCTTTTTTTCCACCAGTAGAACAAAAAAAATATTTTTTTAGATTGCTAGACAGTGTCAGCATACAAGCCAACAATCAACATTGCAGGAAAGCTGGGCTCCAGGCTCTACTTGGCCTCATAAGAGCTGTGATCTAAACCTCACCCTTCAGTCTGACAAAGCAGCATCTACACATCCAGTTCACAGAGGAATCCATCCCATTCTCATCCCCTTTTCATCACATCCTGTTTTGTCTTTTCAACCAAGATACTTTAAGCAATGAAGGAAAAAAGCCTTCAGGAACCAGGTATGAAGAATCCATATTTGAACTTTGCCACCTGTACAGTAGCTGGAGTCATTCAATTTTTCTCTTCAGTACGTGAAATCCAGAAGTGGGGTTTTCTCCCCCCCCAACAAAGCTGAGATTGTCAGTAGTCACCTGATTGCAAGAGCTCAGGCTTCACAGAAAGCCAGAGTGAAATAAATGGGAACACACACACAAATATATACATAGACTCTTGAAATACAGCAGTAGAAGCACATTAGTAGAACAAACAACACTGTCTTTCTGCATGAATTTTGCCTTAGGGGAAGATCAGATATCAGTCTCTGTCTCTCCTTATGAAGTCATTTAATGAATACATGTGGCATCTCTGGATTTCTATTACTTTTCAGCTCAGTATTTCTCATATATACACTATCTAGATTGCAAGATCACTGAAAAGAGGTTTTATCTCCACGCCTAACTACACAGCACACACTAAAATGCATGCTAGGGAAACTCATGCAATTTCCAATTATTTGAGGGGTAGGGGGAAATAATGGGTGAAAGAGAGAAGGCAGGCTTTTTACCTCAAATTGGCAAAGCACTGTAGAGTGCATTACAATTAATGTTTGTAATCAACAGGACACATCTTCACCCACCACTTAATGCATCTCGCCAGTGAAATGACTGGGCGCAATAGCAGTGGGAGGATACCAGCCAGGATAGAAAAATTCCTGAAACCCCACATGCCTCTTCCAAGCTTTCATAAGGGGAAGTTGAGCTGCAAACTAATTACTTGCTCACCAGGAATCAAGTTTCCCTCAAATTGTCCTTGTCATACAAGCCCAAGCCGTCTCAGTGTCTACATAGGTCCTCCATGGTACATCCTAATGACAAGAGGCAAAATGAACTTTCCTTGCCCTAATTGCTGCAGCTCCCTGCATAGCTCAGTATTTGCTAACAATACTGGCGCACACACATGGATCTGAAGTCTTACTCAGTGGCCCTGGGCCTTCCTAATGAACAGTGCACGCATTGATGTCCTACTCCCCCCATTCTCACAAAGCTTCTCATGTGAGAAAGTAAAAGTTCACTGCTTCTGAGACCTACAAAAAGTGCTCTGAGGCACAGGAGCTGCTGGCAGGATCAGACTGAAAGGCTGACTTTGCAATCACTACTGAAGACACAAGCTGATTAATTGTGGGCTGTATGTCTCCTTTTCTGTTTTTCCAATTATTATTTGTTAGAGAAATCTGGAAAAAAAACACTTCCAAGCAAGCTGCTGTTTTGGTGTAAACAGTAGGCAGTTTATGCTACACAACAAACATACCATTGATATATATTTAAAGATGCAATTTTACAGTACAGTTTCCAGCTGTTTCACCAAGTCCTTCAAGAGAGACTTATGGACAAATGTCTGTCTCTTTCTGTAGCAATAATAAACTTTTCATGTCTGCCTGCATAATTCCCAATATGCAGATGCAGAAATATTTGGGACTAGGATTTGAATACTTTAGTGTTTGGATCTCAAGCAAGCGTATATCACTGGAGTAATTTGTTGTTTACCCAAACTCAGCCCCCAACACATTCCTTCCTTTTTGTGATTAGTGGGGGATACAACCCTTTGAAAAAACAAGGACAATTCTATCCAGCTTTGCAAAAGGAAGAGTGACTTCATAGATGTGAAAGGGATGGAAATACCAGAATATAAAGGATGTTTTGCTTTCTCTTTATGAACTGGTAACTACTGTGTTGTTCATCTTTCCTCTTATATATCAGCTCCAGTCTAGCCTGTCTGCAGTTATTACACAGCCACAGCAGGCAGATGAACCCTGTGAACCAGAACCAGAGATAGTTCTGCTGTTTTACTAATATCATTTGTACAAACAGGTATAGTCTAGGAAACAGACGTGCAAGTTCATCTTCTAATTTGCAGAACAAGAATGACAAACTGCTTTTAAACACTGTATGTCTATAAAGTGGCAGGAACATTATGCATCTGTAATTCACAGTATTTTGGTAATGTAAGTCAACACTGAATATTCATTATCCTCATTTACATGTTTTTTCACGCAGAAAATGGTTTGGGGTTCCTTTTGATTTACTTGATAACATTCCTATGTTTCATGATTGGCTGCAACAGAGAACACATTCTTAATAAATTTCCATTGTCATTAGTACTGAATATTTTATCCACTCAGATCAGACAACGAGGAACACAGCACTAAATCCTTAACCAAATCTGATCCTACAAAATATCAGGGTATGATTCTTCAAGCTATGTCAAGACAGAACTTACCTGAGATCAATTAAACAAGCGTTATGCCACAAAATGCAAGGGTTATACTGGCCCTCATTCTTCAGAGAAGGTAAGAATGTTGTAAAATTCACTAAGGTTTGTTTCGTGCTAAACTAGAATGTATTTAAGCATCTGTTGTGGGTTATTCCCTAGATGTTTGGGGTTTTTCGTGGTTTTGTTTTGCTTTTTGGGTTTCTGGTTTTTTTTGGTGGGGGTGTTTGTGGTTTTTGTTTGTCTGTTTGGTTTTGTCTGTTTTGGGTTTTTTTGGGGGTTTTGTTTGCTTGCTTTTGTTTGGTTTATGCATGCATTTTCTGTTTGTTTGTTTGGTAGGGTATTCCTCCCTTTCTCCAGCTTTATTGGAGCTCTTTTGATAGCAGGCAAAACATCCCAGCAAACTTTGGCAATCAACTGGAAAAGTTGACTGTACTGTAAGTTTATTACTGTTAGTCACCAGCATAAAACAATCCCTCTCATGTTAAAAAAAAAAAAAAAGGAAAAAAAGATAGCTATAGAAACTGTTAGGTCCCTAGGGGTCCTGATGGCTGAGTAGAGCATCCCATCACACCAGAAAAAGGCTGCACTCAGCTTCATACTCAGTGCATGATACCCATGTTCTGAACTAGCTTCCAGTGCAAGCAGATCTCCAGTTGTGATCAAACTAAAAAGATACTGCTTCCTACTCAAACAGCTCAGTGTGCAAACTCATTCTTCCCTCCCCCCAGATGCCCTCCAGCATCTATATACATTAAGCAGGCAGTGGTTCATATGCTTGCAGGAGGAAATAAAAAAATTTAAAACAGACAGACACAAGGAATTGTCATTGTTAGAATTTCACTAAATGCCCATGGGAGATAATGTAACAGCATTTATGAAGTTCTGATATTCAGTTAAGAAAAGTGACTTAGACTAAGGAACCGCAGCTTCATGTTTATAGATAAAAGCATTTCAAATACTCCTTTTCAAGTTCCTCTTTTCCACAAAACTGCTAGTTAAAATGTGCTTAATGAGACTTTCCTTCCCCTCACTTTGTCAGTTTCTCTCATATGGATTTGCTTCTCCTACATATTTCAGCTAAAAGACCCTCATCTGCTGTTGCAGAGTACACTGACCTACTAAGCCACAAGTTATGACCTTATTAACGTGGCTCAGCAGGTAGAAAATGTGAGTTGAGAATGGCCCATCTGCAAAACAGAAGTAAGGAACCAGCATAAAATGTGCAGTCATGCCTTCAAAATGATGAATGCAATAACAGACAAATGCTGGAAATTCCCCTGAAAGGAAGAAAGCAAATAATGACAATCTTTCAAGTCTCCTGTTGAAAGAATTCTCTAGTCTGGAGAAGAAAAGTTCGACAAACTCGTGAATAATACTGAAGATGACATGGGCAGCTATAGCTCTGATCTGTAGAGAGGACATTCCTATATAACAAGGAGACGGAAAATTCCATTTGGAAACACAAATAAGTGAGGCTTCAAAGCACCTGTGGTATTTATAACCACATAGTTGGGGTCAACTCACAGCCAAGACTCTTCAAACAACAGGATCCAAGGGAGAGAAAGATGTCTTAACACAGATCATCTGCCCAATATTGAAAGGCTGTATTCAGATATGATTCTTAATCTACATCTCTCCCTGAGGCTCCTATCCCTAGAGCAGCTGCCAGTGAAAACACACTCATGTTTCTCCATTGTTCCTTTTCAACATACTAATGCAAACCCATTTCCAAAAGTAAGCGTTTTCACCAAAACACTCCCATGCACAATGGTGACTGTAGGACCACTCAATATACAGATGTAACACAATGATAGTTAAACCTCAGTACCAAGTACCTTGGTCTACCTTAGCTCAGTATCTTGTCCCCAGCAGTGGCGGAGAGCAGAAGAGGGTAAAAACACAGTAAGGACAGTGAATTCTCTATTTCATCAAGCTGTCCCATGGAGTAAGTGAAGGTTATTCACATACTGAGAGGCAGAGATGCTTTGTTTTAAGGATGCAGATTATTCTCTGGCTTACATACTTGATTTCCCTTCTTGGAAGGGCAGAGTTGCAGGATGATATGCAGTGGTGGCATTGGAAGGTGGGATTGAGTAAACTGACAAAAAGGTTAAAACACTAGTTCAAGGTTAAACAAAAAGACCATGAAAAAAACCTAGAAACAGAGCCTTGGAATTCTGAGAACTTTTTTTTTTGCTGTGAACTCGTAACATTAATCACCAGGCAATCTTCAAAATATTGCAGATGCCAGTTAGCTAATCTGTTCTAAGATCTCTAGGAAAAAGGAAAAAAAAGTGCAATTATTAACGTTCCCTGCTTTACATATGGGATCTTAAAATTAGATCTGTATGAGCCACAGTATTCTAGGGAGTCCTTAAGATTTCTTCAGGACATATGTGCTAAAGCTTCCTTACTGAAGAAACCAGAGCAGTGAAGGACAAGCTGGAAATGTTAAGCACTCCTGAACTGGGGAGCTCAGACTTCAGGCACAGTGCTTGAGTGTCAGAGGACCAGCAATAACTTCCAGAACTAACAGAGCAACCAGATCATGATTATAAACATAAATGCTCTGAAACCCAGCAAGCTCTACATCTTTCTGGATGGCAAGCTGGATCATACTGTCTGGATGAAAATTTAATTACAGCTATTTTTACAGCAAGTTCCACGAAATTACTCATTCCTGAGCAAATTCAGACCTACAGAAAGGCAAAGAGGTGAATGCCAGCCCTCACTGCTTGTTGGCCTCTCGAGGCCCTGAGGGAAGTGTCCTGCATGCACATTTTTCCCGAGCATCATATTTACACAAACAGAAAAAAAGATTATTCCTCCCCCACAGCTGGCTGCAGCTCATGGATACCATAGTCAATATTCTAACATTTTTATTTATTGGAAATGTAAGCTTATCTTACTTTCCAGGTAAAAACCATCTTCCCTTAACTCCCTCAGCTTAATCCTTTTTGTGATCTGAGAGATATCTAGAAGAGGAAGAGAAATAAATCCAATACACTCAGTTAATTGCTCAGTGACAGATAATCTTTTCTCCTCCATTTTCTTCCTCTTCTATAAAAAGAATAACAGAAAGTAAATAAAAAGCCGTCAACTAAAACTGTGGAAAAAGTCTGCTGAGAGGGTAACAGCATAATTAAAGTCAAGCCCAGCCTGATGCAAAATCTCATTTACTGTGTACAGAAGCAGCAGCTCACTTGCTATCCAAAGCTCGGTTAGCACAGAGCTTTAGCAGTCCAGAAGATTGTATAGATTCTGCCTATCTCTTCTCTCTTATGGTATTTCATCCCTTCATGCCTGTCACCAGTGGTCTCTTAGTTCATCGGGAGCTTTAAAAGGGTGATCTTCCATTAGTGCTGCAGCCAGCTGTAGTTAAACTGGCTGAAAAATCACAAAGAAATGCCATCCAAGCAGGTACTAGCATGTTTATAAAGAAGACAGATTCGTATCTTGTAGGCAATGGCATAATTGTGTTATAGAAGCTTACAGTCCCATCAATCACAAAACTGCTTAAATCACCCAACTACACCTTTGAATGAAGATGTGCTTATAAGCAGCTATAACATAAATGATTCGTATCTGTGACATGCTTCTAAACAGCCCTTCATCATTCATCAATCTTTTGAGAATGCACTCAGCATAGAAGGCAAGACTGGTGCTACTTTGTCCTGTATTGAGGGCAGAGATTCCTCTTCAGTTCTGGGTATCTGCAGAACTACCCGTGTCTCTCCTCTGTCCTCAGAAACAGAACTCTTGACATTAGAAATCAAACCAGACATAAGATCATGCTTTCTTCCATTCCCCAGCATCAAACCTAGAGGCATGAAATAAAGTGCAAGGTTGCCCCTTCTTTCAATTCTATAATTTCCTATACTTTTCATACAAGCATGGAGATTTAAATTAACATGTCATTTAAGCAGCCGGGACAAGCAACAGCTAATAACCTGTCAGGTGCATTAAATAATTAGATCTGTCTGTTTTGTCATTTCTTTCCATCACACTATGAACAGAGAAGCTGTCCTGGGATCTTCAAAGGGATATTTATTAGTCACCTGAAGGCAGGCGGGCATCATGAACAGGGCTCTAACAGCAAAGCCAAGCTCAGGAGAGCAAAATGTAGCCACCTGGGCTTGTATAAGGCAACAAGAATGATGAACAACAACAAAGTGTTCTGGCAACTTCCAGAACAGTCAAGAGCACTGATGGAGCACTGCAGAGATAAGTGGGTTGAGTTTAGCTATCCTAGTTCTCCTTCAACATTTCCCAGTGCAAAGCATTTTCCAAGGGATTCTGCATGATTGTCCATGCAAATGCAGTCAAGTCCTGGCAAGTGACATGTGCCAAGTGAACCTGAAGCTGATGGGTTCAAAGTAAGACAAGTGGTTCCTCAATCTTTGGAATTCCTTCCTCTAAGATGTCACAGGTACTAAAAATTCCTCATTGACTGGTGAGAGAGATTAATATTTCTCAGGGTGAAATGACTGAGGTAGGAAGAGGAAATAAAAATAATAAATTCTTCCTCAAAAATTAAACTTGTTTGGGAAAGGTTTTTTATCAAAACAAATTAATCCTAACAAGAATTTTAGTTTAAATACTCAAAAGTTTTCTTGTATCAAGATGGTAGTCTGCCCACCTCCACCACTGACCCACATACAAAATTCTTAGAATTCCCACCAAAGTTTCACAGATGGAGCCACAAAAAAACCAAAAACCTCCCTTCCATTCATTACAGCTAATGAAAGTAGCACTAGGGACATGTGGAGGAAACATCCCTTAGATCTATTTTTCAGAAAGATAAAAACAGGCACCATCTGCTCTCACTGAATCTGAACAACAGCCTTAAGAAACAAACCATGGTCCAGCTCTTTCCTTTGGTTCACACAGTGCACAATGTGTTTCGAAATCATGAAACTATCAAGGCCTTCTCAGTCTGGTAGTCAACACTACACAAGTAAAAATCAATTATCTGGGACTGATACTGTATCAGGTCTGAATAAACAGACTTTGAATACTAGCTCACAGCTATTGCCCCAGTCTTAGTAGCACTAACTTTTCATAAAGTTCACTTGGGCAGTAGATGACCATGAAATTCTTCATTACAAACAAACACTTACGGGTGTTGATTCTCCTAAAAATAAACCAATTGGTCAATTAGATTCTGAGTAAGTTGGTAAATGGGAAATCAAATGATAGCACAACCACAAAGTATGTTATCAGACTTCAGCCTCGTTGTCCTTGAATATGAAAGAAATGTGAGAGTGGGTTTAGAGACAAACCTCCCAGTACATTTAAAAAAAAATCCAATTAAATTCAATAAAAGAATTGTATCAGGCTCTTCCTATTTAAGTAAGGTGGTAATTATTAACTCAATTTATCTCCATACCTCCAAAGAGAGCTCTCTGTGATGCTTCCAAGGTTGTAGTCATACAGCTTTGTCAGAATTAGAATCACCTGAAGGCAAAAAGAAGAAATCATGGTTAGTCTCAAACAATTACAATCTCATAGAACTGAAATTACCCTAGGGAAGGCTTAGGATTCCTTTAATGGGTGCTTGATATAACTGAATGAATAGTTAAAAGCATTAGCCTAAACTGACGTGGGAAGTGTTTGTAGACATGTATGTTAAGCCAATAGGACCTCTTGCTCCACTCCTCTGCATATCACCAAGGCTCTTCCCTTAACCCCTGGAGGCAGAGTGCAGTGAGAAGGAGCTGACATGCTAGACATCATGTTTCAAGATACAAGTGGAGATCTGCTGTATACAGGAGAGGCAGTGACTACTTTCTCCTCTGTTGGACACTGAAACTGCTGATCCTTTGTACAGCCGTGGTGCACCGATAGCCCACTGGTCTGTTTCCAGTCAAACTCTTTTTGGTTATAGCAGATGATATAGCACAAGCAAATGGTCACAAGTTTTGGCCTAAAAGACTCAGATTAGACATCAGGAAAAAAAAAAATCCGTAAGGAAAACAGTTCATCACTAGGGCAGACTAAACAGAACATCTGTAAAGCTTCCATGCTTGGAGGTTTTTAAGACCTGGATAGACAATGTTATGGCTCACCTGACATATAGCTACCAACCTTGCTTTGAGTAAGAGATTTAACTAGGGACCCTCCAAATGTCAAAAACCCAACATTTCTATGACGTCAGTGAAAAGTTTTAAATTTAGACAGAAT
Source organism: Megaceryle torquata (assembly GCA_024611175.1). Taxonomy (NCBI): domain Eukaryota; kingdom Metazoa; phylum Chordata; class Aves; order Coraciiformes; family Cerylidae; genus Megaceryle; species Megaceryle torquata. The sequence continues at coordinate 87,307 of JANIJG010011540.1, read as the reverse complement.
GGAATTGTTTCCAGGTTTAGGAGTTTTATTACCTCTTTTAATAAACAGATTTTTCCCTCCTGCCAAAACAGACACTAGTAGAATAAAAATCCTCTTACTGGGGGAGGAAAGCAATTTTAGCAAGAAGAATTTCCATCAAACTATTTCAGTCTGCTCTTTTGTTAACATCTTGAAAAAAAATAATTTCTGACTTTAAAGATGAGGGGTTCCTTTAATAATACCTACATTTAGGACATAAACTACCAGACCATTACTATTGCTCCTAATTTATTTTGCATTTCTCCCTGCCAGGTCACCGTATATCTTATCTTACTCTCTATCCCATTAAAACTGCTGTAAATTAAAGAGGCAGAACACTTCTTACCTGACAAAAACCTCTTATTATTTTTAGCCTAGGTTTCTAAGAAATGAGGCTCACAGATACACATCCCCCTACTTCCTTGATACCATCACCAGCTTCAACAGATTTGGCAGAGAAGCAAAGGACTGGAGGAAATTCGGTCCCTATAAGCCTTGTGCAAGCTGGTATGGGCATGGCAGAGGACTAGTCATGTGGCCGCTCGCACCAGAGAACAGACCGCACCACTGCCATTTCCAAAGCCAAAAGCCATGCTACCTCTTACACATCGACAGCTCCAAGTCAGCCACAACAGGAACTATCTCTTTCCAATAGGGTCAGCATGTGTGAGAGAGCATAAAAAAAAGCTCTGAATAGCTGAGGGCATAAGTGAGCACGTAGTTCCTGCAATAGATGAAGGAACAAAAGACATAGCACACATATTTGACAGACATTTGCTCCTATGGCACAACTCTATTAAATCCTTCATAGCATGGAGCGAGGCTGCCCAAAGCATTTCCTGCCTGCACAAACACAGGTCATGTCCAGCTGATGGGGGACAGGAGAGACACCTGAAAAAACAGGGGTTTACCAGGGCCAACCATCACAAAACATCCTTCAAGAAGGGGAGCAGCCTCTCTTATTATCTGCTTCCATCTTTATCTCCCACCTCCTGCTATGCCCATTTACTGTTTTATGTCCAAAATGTGAGCCTCATCCTGCTATCCATAAATAACTGGCTGCAAACTGAAGCTGTTAAAATGCAAAGGCAGAAGACAAAGCGTGGGGAGATCTCAGCTTTCTACCTCAGGGACACTGCACAGACAGTTCCACAGATAAATGAAGACTGTGGATGAGCATGCCCTGGGAGGTGCTTGATGTCCAGGGATACCCTTAGTCTGCCCCTCTCCCTGGCTGGGCACAAGATAGGCCCGTAGAAGAGCCACCAGCCTGCAATGACCCTCGCTTCGAGATGTATGCAGGGCCTGCTCATGGCAGTGCAGAAGGCAGCCCTGAAGCACTCAGAGAAGAAACCAAGGACTTGCTCCAAGGTTCCTTCCCGTGCCAGGCCCAGCGCAGCCTTGGTCTCCTGCCTGACCTCCCTGTCTGTTCCCAGATCTCAATTTCCTCACTGGCTACTTCATGTTTTCCCCTGCCAGCCCTGCCCATAGCCCTGGAGCAGCAACCCACTCCCAGGTCCCTCCAGGTGCCCTGACCACCAACCCCAGACTCCATGCCCCCCAAAACACACTCACCCTGTGACAATTGAGGACTTATTCACAGGGACCCCAACCCTCCAAGTGTTATGCCCCCCCCAAAGTAACCCCAGAGTTACTCCTGCCTTGGCCAGGACTCAGAGGACAAGAAGCATCCTCCACTATGATGAGGGCACTTCACACAACCACCATGACTCCTCCTCTGCTCACCAGGGCACCCTTACATGAATATCCCCCCTGCTCCCCAAAACACATAACCCCATTGCTGTCCAAGAGGTAATTTCCTCTGTAGCCTGCAGGGTCCCTCTTTTAAGAGGCAGCCAATGTGCAAAGCACCAGCCACCTGCCAAGGCATCAGATGGCAGAGCTGCAGCAGGCACATACGCTTCACAAAAGCTTGTGCAAATTAGGACTTTAGAAGTGCTAAATTTCAATCTCCACCGTCACAGGAATGCTTATTGGTGACAGCAGAGCAGCTATCTGCTCTAGATACTGAACTGTGTCACTGCCATCCCTCACAGCACCCTCTGAGTGGATCTATAAATCCCCTACTTAAATAATTAAAAATAATGGGGGTGGAGGGTGCGTGCGTGGAGAAAAAGGAAGGGTTGTGCACATTAAGCCTTTCTGAATAACAACTCTCCTGATGAAAGGTAGCCGAAAACTCAGTGAGGTTCAGTGCCAGTCTGCATGGAGATCTGCTTGGAGACCTTTATTGCCATGTAGGAGTTGCACATACCATCAGCTTCAAGCCAACCTTGAATCTGCAAAGCAGCTGGACAGTTGCTTATATCTTTTTCCAGGCCTTGTTGTCTTCTCTTGGCTCTCTCCTCTGATTGCCAGAGGAACCAGAGATGTAAATGACTAATGAACATTTTCCCTTGAATATTTTGACATCTGGTCCTTTTAGAAGACCTGAAGATACCAGGCATAGAAAACTGGGCAGAGTAAATAAGAAAAACAGTGTGTTCCCCCCCGCCCCAAATTCTTTGCCACTGTCTGATATAATCTTGGGGAAGATCATACAAGAGTCCAATAAACACCTTCCCCATCTGCAGAATCCAAGAACTGCAATCAGGTTAATTTTAGGGAACACTAAGACTAGCAGTGTGTAATTACCAGTGCTAAAGAGACTGAAAATTATTCTTCACAAATTACTCAGATTTTTACTTTTTTCCAACTGAGAAAAATTCACAAATCTCAACAGTTCCACGAAAGAAAACTCCACTGAGAATTTTAATCTTGAGGAAAATAAAAAATTATCATTGACATCCCAAAAAGAATATGAAGTGACAAAAAAATTAAAAGTGCCAATAGAAGAAATCAAAATATTTCACTTCAAGAGAGATGAAATGTGTCTCTCATTCTCTGTTCTTGCCCCCTCAATTTCAGTAAAGACCACATTAGAGTGCTGTAGTTCTCTTGGAAATTATGGGGGGGGGAAGCCAGCTGTATTCCATCACACTTCTTTTTGATATAGCTGTAGCAATCTTTCTGCAGAGGTATCCCTAGACCCACCCAAATATGCATGTTAGTTGCAGACTAGCTACATCTAGTACTCTAAATAATATTGCTGTGTCCTGGCTTCTAAGTAAATTTCAAACAAAGTGATAGCATTTAACATTTCCCAGTTAATATTTGTATTTCACACTGTGATGTGGCATACGCATGCACGAGCTTTTTTGTGATAGCTTCAATAACTCCACTTTGTGTAGATTTCCCATTTTGAAAAAGGGCTTTCCTACAGGAAGCCTTCTCATTTTTGCAGACCAGTATCAATTACTGAATATCTTTAAGCCTATCTCTAGTTTCAGGAGTCAACTTGGGCCATTTGCTGTGGTTCAAATACTAGCAGCAGATCTGCTCGAAGATGTATGTGCAAAACAAACAAGTCATTGGACATAAAATTAGTTATTTCTGCCCTAGAGTTCAGTATTTCCTTTTCCTCTTTATAATGACATTTGAATAACGTATGCAAGGCCATGATTTTAGTTATATTCACTTTTTCAGAAAACATATTTCTCATTTGCTCGTCTCATTTTTTTGCTAAATAGGCTGCAAAGGTTAGTTCACATTTAAGATGTTTTCTGTTGTGGTGGTGGTGGTTTTTTTTTTTCCTCTCCATGGCTGTCACTGTGTAGTACAGAGAAACCTAATGAACAGAGACATGCATATTATGTTGTTCTAAATGTCAGAACAGGGGCTGTGAAGCACAGTAATGAAATGAAAAATATTGTCTCGCCTTTTTTTTTTTTATTTCTTCCTTTGTTTTTGTTTTCTTGAACTGTGTGTTTTTTCTCCCTTCTTTACCACTTACCAATCAATGAAAGCTAACAAAAGAAAGAAAGAACAAGCAAACTAGAGATACAATGAACAGGAGCTGAAAATCTAGTCTTATGCCAGCTCTGCCGTGAATACAGATAACCCTTACAATTGCACAGAAATGCAAAGCTTCGCAAAGTCTGTTCTTCATTAGGATCAGCAGTTGAAGTGAGTTATTCTGCTATAACAGGTCAGAAGAGAATGAGAGACAAAACTTTATCACTTCTGCATTGCTATCTGAGAGCAAAATTTATTTCATCCTGGGTTTGCCACATTCACAGTGAGTGCACTGAGCATGAGGTATAGCACTAAAAAATTAGTTAAAATGGAAAAGCCCCAGCAGGCAAGAAACAAAAAGCTTGGCGGGTTAGTACACTCACATAGGAAAAGACAGACTGACAAAAGAGATACTTAAATCCATCTCACTCATCTCCCAAAGGAAAACAGTTCCCAGTAGCTATGCTAGGAAGAACAGGCTATTTGCATTTAGGACATCATTATGTTTTTTCTTCAAACCAAAACAACATTTTCAAGGAAAGCACACATTGATAACCACCCCAGACCTGTAATTTTCTAAGACTTAGGATGTGAAGGCCCATCTACAGGTTTCAAGATGAAAATCAGTGGCTGGTCAGAAGTGACTGCTCTGTGAGTTTGCCACTTTAGGCCCTAAGAGGCTCTTTGCTATCTTGGGAGAAATTCTAGGTTTAAGTGGCTAAAATTTTCCCAGACCTACCTTGGCTCATGTTCAACTGATCCACACTGTCTCACTGCACCCTTCCTTGCACTTCTGACTCAGGTTTAGTACAGGCTTAAATCTTTGTCTTGACCTTGATTTCAACTGCTCTACAAATTCATCCAGCAAGACTCCCACAGGGTATTGGCCAAAGTTCATCCTTTACTGCAGCACTAGATCCAAATGTAATGCAAGGATTACCTTTAACCTGACTTTTCTCCCCAGGTAAAAAAGTATTTAGTCTCACCAAAGAGTGCTGATCTAGCCAGGAAGAGAGCAAATGAAATTCTGCAACATCACTGCCATCATGTTCATAACACATTGGGAGGAAAGTACCAGGCTGCACTCTGGCTGTGTAACTCTGCTGCTGCTAACGATGTGTGTCCAGTAAGCAAGCCCACAATAAGCTACGTCCTGCCACAGATACACAGAAACCAGAACACGAGCCAGTTAATAGCACACCAGGTCAGGGATCTGTAACACTTTGCACTCCTCACTGACAATCAGAAATCTACTCCTGGGAATACTACGTGAGCACTATGTTAAGGTGTGCCCAAGCCAGGCTAAGCAAGGATGTGGACTGGAACAACTGTTGTGTTTGAGATTTAATGACTATTATTAAAGACTCACTATGCAAAGTTGTCTGTGATAATTCAACTCCACGTCATTTACACCACCAGTGCTCTCACCTTGGATACATTTTATCAGCTGTATTCTTGCCACCAGTCCCACGTCCTCTCTGCAAATTCTTTACACAGCACACCAGGGTACTAAATTCAAACAAATAACTTTTATAGCTCCATGGTGATAGATATTTTTTCAAATACAATAACACAATGAAATTTCTGAAGGTGGTCACTAGAACTTCTTGGGCTCCGAGTTTTGCAATGTTACCTCTAGACTGACCTAAAACTGTGCCAGGAAGATTGGTCCTACAGAATTCAAGTGTTGATTTCAAAATGCCAACAATCCTACGTTTATAAAGGCAAAACGAGCACCTCTGCTCAGACTTCCATGCTTTGCATGTATGTTTGCAACTGTTTGTCAAGATTGCAGCTGTCCTGGGATGAGCCACAGAACTAAAAATCTTCTAGTTAATAGTCCACTTTCCTCACTTGCATAGCTTCAGCTCTTAGCATTACTTGTGTACCAACTGCTCCTTACCCAACATTTTCTTGGAATCATTTGAAAGCAATGCAAATGGTATATTTCATAAAATATTTCTAATACCTGACTGAAAACTACTTATAGCAGCTTTCTGAATCTGAGAATCGGGTTTCTTCTGTAGACTAGTGGTGTGTTGATCACACATTTCAATTTGAGAACTGAAATACAAAAAAAAAAAGAAAGAAAAAAAAAAAAGTAAGGTTTCCCCCCTCACCATCCCCACAACCTAATGAAAACCTTCAGGATGTTATTCTGTCCTGACTTTTTGCCCAGAACCCAGAACTGCAGATTCTTCTGTCTCAAGCCACAGCATTAGGAGTATATTAATTACCATCATCAGATAAGTGAGATGGGTCTTCATGAATTTTAGTATTAGTCTTGTATTAGATCTAATAACCTGATAGAAAGCTTCTAGTTTCAGTCATGTGCCAGCTACACACTCTACACTATGACCTGATCTTCAGGATGTGCCACAGTTTGAAAGAAAGGCAGTTGCAAGTCTTCCCTCACCTGTGGTGCTCTCCACACATGCAAGAAGGAATGCAACACATGCAGAGCTTCTGGGACTCAAAGGACTACATGTGCAGTTTGCTTGCTCTATTGTTATGAGCTGCATGTATTTAGGCATGGGGACTGTCTCACACAGGCACAGAACACAAGCAGTCTTCAATATAACACTATTTTCTTAAGGTATTGTATTATATACAGCTATATAAAAATGGTAATGGTGTAACTATCTTTTATAAGACTCTCCTGATGAAACTGTCACACAGCCTTCTAATTGGGAAGAGAGAAACAAATATTCAGTCACAATCAAGACAGTTTAAGTACACCTCAATGTGCAGTGATCCATGAATCCCTTATTAAAGTCTAGAGATCCTTTCCACTGCCTACTTAGCAGGAACATAAGTCAATAACAAAGCAACACTAAATTCAGTTTTCACAAGCTTGTTGGTCTGCTATAATTAAGAAGGAAGCTAAAAGACTTGGAGCTTTCTTATGCATAATGTGTTAACAAATCATGTTTCTCAGACTAGATTTCAGTGTTTGAGACTATGCATCATTCAAAGACTGGAAATAACTGGGCAATATATATCTGTTCCCTTCTTCACCTCTACCTTCCCAATACAGCACAGAACTTTAGAATTGGAAAAAAGGGAGAACACAACTGGAACACAGTAATATACTCAATGGTGAGGAAGTGTTTCCAAATAAATTCACAAATAAATAATTCATGACTGAGAATTTTATAGGCTGCTCATAAATACATAAAGAAAAAGAAATAAAAAATAAACTCAAGAGAACTCCATATGTGGGACAAATTACTTGTACACATCTTGTTCCTTGCATTATTATTAGTTAGCAATTTTATACCAGTCAGTAAATATCATGGTCTCTAACAACTATGCAAGAACCAAGAACTATGGAGACATGAAGACTTTGTGATTTGCTTTCCACCTGGACTGCAGGCTTCCTTAAATAAGCACATCAGCAGGGAAAGGAAGAGAGGAAAAGTATGACGGTAGAGAGGGACAGCCACACGGTTTCACCGCTAGACTAACCAACTCCCCATTTCAGTGCAGTCTTTTCTATAAGGAATTCATAAAGCCAAAATCCCTTCACTTTTCTGCATCCTTCAATGGGTAGAAAAGGTCTGATATTGCCCACTATTGCACCTGTGACAGGAAGCGTTAGTAGAAAGTTTTTAATGCTTTCTCTTTAAATTTTTATGTAGGAGGTAATTATTCTCCTTATTAACTTTCAGTAATCAGGAGATTATGAACTTCCCAATTCAAAAACTATTGCAACTAATGTGCTTAAAAGGTTCACAGAACACAAGCAAGGATGATCAATTATATGAAGTGGCCTTTAAGTGAGAAATTACTCCAACTATCAGTCCAAGAAATAAGATATGAAAGACATCAGTAAAGTCACAAGTGTCCTGCATTGATTATTCACTGTTTTTCAGTACACAAGACCTAGGGCAGGAAGTGAAACTGGAAGATTCAAAATACTACCTGTACATGAGTTGGGAAATTCCTTCTCCCTGTATTTTGTGGATACTGAAAACTTAATGTCAGTTCAAGGGGAGGCAGGAGATGTTCAGGGAAGAGATGTGCATGGAGGTCAGTTGTATAAACAAGAACATATCTAGCACAATGTTTTTGCAAGTTTTCACAGGCATGCAATTTTAACCACTACTGGAGAGGGAATATGGGTGATTTGTCCAAATCTGTTTATAGTTATTCATATTTTTGGCACCTATAAAAACTACCTCTAGGCAAGAAATTTAATGTTTGCCAAACACAGATACTAGTATTTTCTTAGTCTTGTATAATTCAACCAGTAGAGCAAGATGTATGGCACTTACACTCAGTTTACAGGGGTCCCTAGCATCGTGGTAACTTTAAAAGGAGACAACAAAAAATCTTTTTAAACACAAGGAGTAATTTCTTTACTTTGAGGGTGGCAGAGCACTGGAATGGGCTGCCTCTGTCTCTGGACACATTCCAAATGCCCCTGGATGCAATCCTGTGTAACCTGCTCTAGGTGAACCTGCTCTGGCAGGAGGGATGGACTAGCTGGTCTCCAGAGGTCCCTTCCAGATCCTGCCATTCAGTGATTCCATAATGTGAATTATAATAAAGGAAAAAATAAGGCTTCTCTTTCCCTCAAATCTCCTAAAATATAGCCCCAGTCTTCATGCTTGTAACGAATTTCTGTTTCATCCAGATGACAGTCTAAGAAGAATTTAAAATACTGCCACCACCAAAGCAGAGACAAAAGAAACAATATGTCTGTAATAGCTAAAGCCCAAATGTTAAGACAGTTATTACTTCTTCTGGGTCAGAAAGTAACCCAAAGCTAGACCTACCACATTGCAGAAAAACACCTTAGCCACTGACATGCTGAGTAACTTATAAACAGGAATTAATTCCCTGCTTTCAGCTCTTTTTCCAATATCAAATCCATTTTCACAAACTCCCCTATCATTCAATAAGAACTGTTTCATGGAAATATTTCTTTGCAGCTCTACATGTGATTAATGAACTAAAAAAAACCAACAACCAACCAACCAACCACCAACCAACCAAACAAAACACAACAAGCAAAAAAACCTCCAACCTAACACAAAATACCAAATAAATTAAAAGGAGTAAGAAATTCCAGGGAGTAAATTGCTGGAGGAAAACCCACAGATGCTCAGATACTTAGGCTCTGAAGAAAATATTATAATAGGTTTTCTTCTGGTGGCAGAAATAGGCAGGAAAGAAGGGAAGGAGGACAAAGGCAAGAGGAAAAACCTGCCTGTCATCTTGAAACATTTTAATATGAAGGCAAATAGTTAAGAAAGAGGCAATATTTCATTTCAGAAGACAGAAGTTAGTATAGAAAGAATTGATTACTCACTGTAATTGCATTGCTGCTTAAAAGCCACTAGTGCGAGAGCTCTGTGCCTGTTTCAAGAGGGAAATGCAGTTTTCTGTTTATTCATTGCAATGAATACCCACATAGGCCTTTGGAGGATTATTTCAGAATTAAGACCAGAGGAGGGTGAAGCCCTAAACTACTTGGAAGGAAATGTCTTCTCTTACACTCTATTATATTTGCTGTCAATCAGCAGCTCTTGCTTAAACACACAACTACTGCCAGTGATTTAGAGGGGATGCCCAGAAAAGATGAAAAAGAGTCAACTTGGAGAAGAGCACTAAGTGTTCTGTACCTGGACTGCTCTCAGGCTTCCTACTGAAAAACAGACATTCCAGAAGCACCGGGCTTTGACAAGGGATGCAGATTTAAGGGCTGAGAAGACATTTATGAAGCAAATGTGTAAAGCCTGCATATCAACAAGTAAAAACTTGCTGATCTTACACGCACATTAGTGCTCCAGCATAGACAGAGGCAGCTAAAATAGGGCAGCATACACCACACTCACAAAAAGTGTGAGCATGTAAGAGACTTTATGAAAACATGCCACTTGGCCACTAGGACTGTACTTTGCAAGCTATATTTATGCTGGTGTCTTCCTGCTTAAGACCCAGAAGTTTCTGAAGGATTTAGAAATACCCATAAATTCCAAACGAACACAATATTTCCCAAACCAGTAAAATCCAAGCCTCCAACTGAACGTAAACCACCAAACTGTCTGAAGAAAGATTAAAGAGGGAAAATAACCCAAAAGGCAGCGAAGTCAAGAAAGGCTGAATCTAGAGGTCTTTCCCTGGAAAAGGAACCATGTCCTGGGGAGAGACTGGAAGGTGGGAGGACACACACAAACAAAAATAAATGGGATTTGTGTGGTACATAAAATGCCTAGATTGCTTATTCTGGAGCTCAGTACAGAATACAAAACTGAAAAATTAGCATGCAATGAATAATTTATTTAGCACTTTACTGTTGTTTATACAAATCACTTTCATGAAAGCAATGTGTATTCAAGCAATAAATCACTGTTTAGCACTCTGTCGCGAGCAAAAGATACTACTTGACAGAATTATTGAGTGATGCTGCATGGCCACGAGGCAACTACAACAGAGATAAGGATGATGTCCTTGAATAATAGACTGCCTCCCTCTAGCCCCAGGGAAGAAATTGAATCTTTAAAGTAAAACTTTCATCCTGGGGTAGCAGGGGTAGGGAAACTTATGACCATAAATGTCTTTCATCTTTAGGTCCCAAAAGAGCCCTGAAAACATTAACTGATCACTCCTAACAATAGCTCTGTGATATAAATTAGGTTTATTACATACATCAAGCATTCAGAGTTTAAGAGTTTGTTGCAGTACACAGGGAATACTTATTCTGATTAACTCCTGGGTCTTCACTCTTGAAATCATTCTTCCCTGTCCTCTAACACACAGAGAGACAGACATCATAAGGTCCTGACCTACCTACTTTAAATCATAGCTTCCACCCTGTCTATCTCTAACAGGGCATGAGTCAAATTCAAGTTATCTCTTCCCCTTTCTGTAATCCTAACATCTTTTTCCATCAACACACATGGGAATATACACTTTTTGGACTGATTTTCAGTCAGTGATAACACTATACTAACAGACACATGGTATGTTTTCTAGAAACTGAAAAAAACAAGCTTGGTGCAAAGATAACTTTTAATCATCGGTCTTTTGTTACACTTTACTGGGGACATCTACTCTTCCAAATACTGGTTCCCCCAAAAACACTCTTCTACCATTCCCTACACATCTTGCAGTAACATATGAAAACAAAATACATCACTCTAGACAAATGTGGTAGGATTGGAGTTAATGGAGTCAAAATTGAAATTAATTTGTCTCTGCTCTAGGATTCACAAAGTGCCTTATGAGCTCTCTGGCAGCCAAAACTAATTTGGTCACTCATTACTCCTCAGTTGTGCTGACAAAAGATGCAAAAAATCAAGTCCTTGTGTTCTCAAAATCTCAGGGCCAAATTCAGCACAACACCTACTTCAATTTGTGTGTTAATCACATGAACAACAAAACAAAGCAAGAATTTAGTGAACTTTGTTTGCCATAAACAAATGGGACAAATAATCCATTCAGCTTGCACTCACTGGTCACCTCAGTCAAGGAAGTGGGAGGAATTAAAAGTAACACAGGGCTTTCTAGCATCTATCAACAGAATCACTATTTGCTGTAAAAGGTACACAGGGCAGAACTTAAGGGCAACTAACCTTAGTGAATTGGATGTCTTTATTACTGAAAATTATATATCCCCAAAACTTCAGAGGAGTAAGCCCAGTCTCAAAAAAAGATGTTTCATTCATCACCCAGTACATTTTGTCATCAGATATTTGTCTGATTATACAAGAAAACTTCTTAAGTTCCTTGCATTCTTTCACCCACTCCAGATGCAACAAAATATGCCAAGAACAGCTGTTTATAATACACTGGAAGGCATCTTGAGACCAATTGTAATGTAAAGGTCATATTTTTCGAGCTGTTTATAGACAGTAATTTGTAAAGCTGTAATGTCACATGTTGTCAATAATTCAAGGTGGAAAATTGAAACAGTTAATAGAGCATCAATTCTTCACTTTCCCACCTTATCTCTTTCTCCCCAAAGAGCTGTTAAACCATGTTTCATCTCAGCGTACTCCTTGAACCTCAAATTCAAAGGTTTCATTTGTTTATGGAAAGAAACTTCGGATTGTAAAATGTAAGTAATCCCTTAACAGGCACCCAGGGAACATAACAGATACAAAGTGCACATTGCAGACTTGGGATATAAATTCCTGTTAAAGGTCTATTCTCACTGGGGTTCTATTATCTGTAGAACAGGTTGATGCTGTCAGAATGAAAACTGTTGTATTTTAGCAAAGAGAGGAGGACTTAGTCAAAAACAACTTGTTAAAGGAAGTGAGATATACTCAAAGTAAGATCTTTCCCCCACTTCTTTTGGAAAAAAAACAAACCAAACACAACACAGACACACAGACACAAAAAAAACCTCACCCACACCACGAAAACCAACCAACCAACCAAACCAACCAAACAAACACACCACAAAACCCCACACCAAACCTATCATTAAAACATGAATTACAGGTTGTTTCTTTTTGTCTTCCCCCTCAACCCCAAACCAATTTATAGCCACCAGCTACAGATGAACCCCTTCTCATTAGCATCATTAGTGCTGACAGCCGTCCAGGGCAAACCTATAACAAGAACAGAAGTTGATATAACAGGATATAAAGTTTGCACCTTGAAAAGCTGCACCCACTGAGAGGGACCTCTTGCTGCATTCCCGCTTAGAATCCCCATGAAATCAGAACTATCAAAACAACACTTCGGGAAGCTGAGAACATCTGCCGACCTGCAGTACTGCTGCAAACATCCTCAAGAGGATCACAGGAACTATAAAAGGTTGCTGCATGGTCATATCCCCATAAAAAGACTAAAATTACAGCTACTATATAAAAATAATGCAAATTTCCCTGGTCACAAGGTAAAATCTGTAGTCCAGATGAGAAGCCTGAAACTAGTATTGAGACGGGGAGACATATCCACCTGATTAGGGAAACTTTCTCCAGACAAAATTGTTGCATTATTCTAATTCTCCTGATCTTATACAGAACACAGCACCACACACAGAGAAAAAGAATGAAGAGCATAGTAGGACTGGAGGAAAAATAGAACTATGCAGGACAGAAGACATATTACTGAGTATCCGGTCAAATGATTGGATCAGCTGCACATGAGCTAGCTCTCAAGTTATCTGCACCAGCTGCAGACTCACCACTGACTGAAGAGCAAAGACAGAGGTTTGTATTAACCTACACCATCCATATATGAGGAGTATACGATATTTGCCTCCACAGGGTTCAAAGCACATTCAGCTCACATTTCCATGTCTTTGGGAAGGAGTCCAACAGAAACAAATTATTTCATCCTTTAATGGGCCATACCATTTATAACTACAATACAAGTCAAGACATATTAATACTAAATATCTTTAGGGAAGGAATTATGCCTGAAACAACTTCCAGCAGCACTGTGGCCAAAGTGACAGTCCCCTGAAGTTAAAAAACAAAACAAAACCAAGCCAAAAAAAAAAAAAAAAAAAAAAAAAAAAAAAAAAAAAAAAAAAAAAAAAAAACCCCACACAAAACCTAAATTCCCAAGGCTTTTATTCTTTAAAAACGTGTTCAGTGCCCTCTACACCTTTCCCTCCCCTACAAACTCCAGTCTCATATTTCTCTTGCTATATTTTTTAACCATGCTGGTGGGGAAAAAGAGAAGAGATTAGATCTGGTGGAACAGGTGGAGGTTTTCCACCAAGTAATGAGGGATAGGACTGCACCCCTTCTGAACAAGATGAGGAAGGATAATAGGGATAAAAGGATGATAAAGCAATCAAGACTTTGTAATTACAAGACATTCTGACCTGGGGTCCTCCCTCTCTGTCAGGAAGAGGACTTGCTAGAATTTAGTTACCTTCTAGTTATTAAAAAAGAAGAAAGGTCCAGGCTTATCCCCTGCAGAGGATTCATCTCTTAAAATGAAGGGGTAGGATGGTAACTTGCACCTCATATCTCATCTTTTCCGAGCACACATTTTGTCAGAAAGCTAACTCAAAAGGAGAAAGAACTCAAAGCATATTAAAAACCAATGTAAAAAAATCTTATTAACTCACTAAGATGTGTGACTAAGATCCTATTATCTGAAGGATAACAAACCTAAGCTCCCTTCTGCCTATATCCTCAAGACTTTGGCAGAAAGCGTAGAAGAAGCACAGGAGTCCCAAGTGACTGATGACCTTCATCGTCATTTCTCCTCCTTCTCTGTCAAGTGCGATGTAGGGGACCTACTCTCATTTTACTATAAATACTCAAGTTTGAAGTTTTCATGAGGCCTTTTTGAAGTGAAAGAGACAAGTCAGTTCCTGACTTCCCTGTCTCAGTAGAGGGCAAAACAAAGAACAACAGGCTACTGGGTGGAAGCCTGTTACCAGAACTGCAGCACCCAAATCACTGACTGTAGTATTGTCTCTTGAGAAGAATGGACATGTGGCCCATCCAGACTCAGTGTTGCCTTGACATGTCTGGGCTTGCCCTGATATAATTAGGCCTGAAGGGCAAGTAGAGACATGTCAAGGCAGAGCCAGCTTGCAATAACAGTAAGCTGAAGCTGCTAGAACAAGATAGAAACTGAGAGACAGTCAAAAACAGAAGAAGCTGTGAGAAAGTCAAGAACAGAACTTGTGAGAAAGTCAAGAACAAGATAAGAGGCTGTAAGAATGTCAACAACTGCCATACAAGTAAGATGTGGCTGTGTAGCTTTAACCAATTATTAGTGATAATTAGGTGCATGGACAGAGCATGTAGCCAACAGCAATGTAACATAGCTCATGTACTGATATAGAAAAGATATATAAGCTATGTGTGTGTTTGAATAAAGGTCTTAGACTCTGATCATAATGGTCTGTGTTGAGTCCATTTTGTGATCTACCGCAACTGACCATTTTTCATGACATGTGACTAATGCTGTCTTCCAGATGGAACAATGATGATTAAAATCTTCCTGTGGAATCAGGTGTCCTTTTGGACTTCCAGGCATAATGATAAGAAACTACAGTGGTTTGGTCATTTCCACTAGTGAGTGTATCTTTGATCTCTTAAAAAAGCCTAAGCTCCTTTGTCTCTTCATCACTTCCTTCAACCCCTTTAGCTATGCTTTTGGCCAAATCCCCAGCTCTTACAATAAACAAAAGTAGGCCAACATGCAGGTACAAGAAGGACTTCCTTATGGGATATGATCTTGCTCCTGGAAGTAACCCACTCATCTCAATCTCCCTGTTGGTTTTGTCATATCCCTTATTAAGGTTGTTGAAAAAGGAAAGTGGTGTGGTAACTGTCATTTTCAGATTACATAAAATTTTTAAAAATACCATTAGTACTTATCAGCAAAATTAATCACTTTGCCTAAAGGGTGTAGACGAGAAAAATGGTCTGTTCCTCTCAACACACTGCAGAGTATACCACTTCATCAGATGTATCAATGCAACAGTTAAAGTTAGCAGAAACATCTTTTGAGCTCTTCTGAGAAGTTCAGACTCTGTAACACAAATGTTTTAGACAGAAAACTTTGGGGTTTTGAGATTTCTGGGTGTTCTTCCACAACACGGTAACACCATACAAGTTCCTTCCTACAAATACAGAAGTATTGGTTTGCAGGCTTGATGAGCAAAATTCATCCCTTTAAGTCTGAAAGGGATCCAGACACTTGAAGCTTTGGCAAATCACAGATAATCTGGAAGCACCAGAGCACTGGTTTAGAGGTTTAATTTGAGAAGCACTCAATAGCTTGAAAATTATTTCTCCACTCCCAGATACTCCTTTCCTACAAAGGAAGCACTTCATTTCTGAATGTAAACCTACAGAAAAATAAGCATCTGTCTCTGACTTACACCACGCTTCCTCTTTTCCAGCACTGTATTCCCAAATTCTAGGTCACTCATCTTCCCACTCAACCTTATTAAACTTTGTTCTAGATTAAACCAATCCTCCCTTGTCCTTGACTAAGAATGGATTTCAGAGATCTAACTTTTGCCCCCAAATTGGACCTACTTCTTTCACCAGCAAGCCATTACCTGCTAAAAACACCAGCAAAATATCATGGATTCATTTATTATAGCAAAGAATTCTCCTGAATTATTTCTAACAAACTTTCAGTCCTGTCCCCAGTTCACTGACCTATCTACTAAACTAATCTGTCTTACATTTACAGTCAGCCTTTTATCAAGACACAGGTATGGAATGAAGCTTTATATTCCCTTTGACATATGCTTTACATTTGACATGTGTGCCTCCAGGGAAGTACATACAATTTTTTCCTACCATCACTTCTGCTTGCTCAATATCGGTTTTCTGAGAGAATGATATTTCCATATTCCTGCCTTTAAGCTACCCAAGCAACTGAATAAATAGGTCTTACGGAAGAAAAATATTCTCATGTCACCTACCACCTTTATCCTTAGTTGCCTGTTCCATTAAGCTCAGTAGAGAAAGTAGATAATTAGCCTTTACCCTTGGCTTGCAAGTAGCTCAGTGTTGTAAGCAGTGTATTCCCCAAAGAGATTAAAGAGATAGGAAACAAACTGGTCT
Source organism: Megaceryle torquata (assembly GCA_024611175.1). Lineage (NCBI taxonomy): Eukaryota > Metazoa > Chordata > Aves > Coraciiformes > Cerylidae > Megaceryle > Megaceryle torquata. Next base: position 70,919 of record JANIJG010011540.1, on the reverse strand, counting down.
CACTCTCCAGGTTTCCGTACAGCATTGATAATTTCCACCAGTCAGGGATATGATTCATGGAAGTCAAGACATTCTGAGAAATTCATACAAGTGGGGTAATGCACCCCAAGGACCAGATCTTTAGCCAGTGGAAAGCAGCAGAACATCATGAATTATTGCCTCTAATTTCCTTCACCAAAAGATTTGCCTCACTAAGAAACACACACAACCAGGAAAGCCCAAATGAAAGAGATGATGTACCCAAGGGCTGCAACTCTTCCGTTCCACAAACTGCACTAAGCCCAAAAAGCAAAACAACAAAAATAATATTTATAAACTGCAGGAAGCTCAGCTGCCCAAGGGCTTCCTTTTTTTTTTTTTGTCCCCACTGCAGAGGAAGTTTCATGCATGCACTTGAAAGTGACCCACAAACTGAAACAAATTCAGTTTGTACTGAACGTAGTAAAATTTAATTTGTCAGAAAAAAACCTAACAAAAGCCACCTCCTAATTTGTAAAAGGCAACACTGACACTATTTGCACCAAGCTCACAGAATCTGATAAGAGAGCGTGACGGGAAGCACCATTGCATGTACCTTCACTGTGAGAAAACTCCCTCAATATTATCATGAGTCTTGCAATATCTACTGTACTAAAGAGAGTTGTCTGACACTACAGCAGGGGCTTACATACAATTTTATGAAATAAAAAAACCAAAACCCTTGCTTTCCCATTTATGCTACAAACTATGACTTTAAAAAATTTAAACCAGAAATATTCTCATGAAGCAGAGACAAATAGATACCTCTTTCATCTGAAAAAGTTTCATGAACCTAAAAGCAGTCATTTTAATTTTCTCGAATAGTGAAGATGTAATACAAAGACACAGCATTACCAGATAGTGACCTCTCCTTTTTCTGAGGTAAGTTACAAGCAGCATGATAAGGTATCAGCTTTACAGATATACTTGTGACAACCCAAAATAAAATTCAGCTCTAAGTAATGAGATTCCTCTCACTTTAAAAGGGATTATCACTGCACAAATGCACCTAAAGATTAAAGACTACTCAGCTGTGACTGACTGACATGTCATTAAACCAGTAAATTCTTTCCATAAAAACTGTCTTATCCTTATTCTTTCTAAACTGGTTTCTTTTTCAATAGAAAAAAAAAAAATGTTAAGCATTTTAGAAGAAGATTAAAAGCAAAACTAGGCTGAAAAATAAAATGTCACATTATTTCCCAAAGAAAAAGAACTGAGGTCCTTTGGCTGTAATTTCCTTCACAAACATTTTATTTAGTGTTAGCTCCAAGTTAAATTTCTAATACAGTCTGAAAAGATATAGAAAATATCAGCACAAAACGAACCAGAACATTTTGCTTGAGAAGAACCAGATGAAAAGGGAATAATTCTGGTTCACTGGTAGTGATCTCACCAGGAAAAGGCAGACACCTTGGAGTCAAAGACAGAGCCAAAGACTTTTTTGTTGTCTGTTTCCTCCTAGATTTCCCTATTACTTCCCTCCTCTATATGCAAAAAGTGAAGCAATTGCTCATGTCAGGCTAGTACAGTGACAAGGAACTCTATGCCTGGCAGAGAAAAAGGCACAAACTGAATACAATCCTTGTCATTGGCCGCACAAAGCACAGCTCATCCCGGCCAGTCACAGTAGCTCTGGAAACATGGGATGGCTCAAAGGGCAGCCTCATGCCACTGCACCCAGGAAAGCCCTCTGCAAACCACTGTTGTACTCCTCCACGGACGGTCAGTTCCTGTAAGAAAGGTCAGGCTAGAGAGCTGCAACACACTGATGTTTGTCTTCGTTCTTGTTCATTAAGAAGCATAAAAATGCCAACATCATTTACAGGTGAAAAGTTACACAAGCTGGAGTTAATCAAGAAAATACCTTTATCTTAATTAGGAGGATATGTGCAAAAAAAAAAAATCAGGCGAGAACAGCTCCTGGTTGAACAGCAATGAATGTTTAGGGGAAAAATCTCCAATATTCATTGTCTTTTCCAGACTCACTGTGCTTGCTACCGTTGGACTTCAAAAAACTGCATACTGACACAGCAAAGAGCAATTGGTCCCACTGAGTTCACCTGCACAGAAGGACTAGCCATTGTGGAAAAGGCTCCTATGTAAATAAAGCACAACTGATTTTCAGTGCAGCCTGTGCAGATGAGGAAATCATGATAATAATTTCCACACCTAATTATGCAGCTTGCACTCTCAATTACACTAATTCCATGCTCAAATTAGACATGGCACTGTGTGAGCACCTTGTGTGTGCAGTGATCTACATTTCAATTTTTTTTTTTTAATCTCCCCCCCCCTCCCCCAAATCTGGTCCTATAGCTTTTAGGGGCTGATATTGAAAGACTGGTAAGCAGGAAGTGCTGTAGACCATTTTTTTTCCTGGAGAAAACTGTTCATTTAATAGAGATACTGCTGTTTTGCTCAACAGTAAATTAATTTCCTTCTTTTTCACCTCCTGAGGGCCAAAGCTGTGATTTCTGCCTTCAAGTACTTTGAAAAAAGAAGTGTAGAGACAGCAAGGGGATGCAGCATTACGGTGATAAGCAGTTTGCATTAGTACAGGACTATATTACTGCTTCAATTCTAGATGAATAGCAAATCTGAGAAATACAGTTCCTCTTTCCACATGCAAAATCAATAACTCACAGTAGAGAACCAGGATTTTGGGGTTTGGGGTTTTTTTTGAAGGGAGGGGCAGAAAGTCAAGATGGTATGAAGCAAAAATGTGTATCTTATACCAAATGAGTCAGCACTTAAAAGAATCAAAATTATTTACTGTGCTTTGCTCTTCTAAAACTCTTTCCTATATTATTTGGTAGGGGGAAAAAAAAAAAAAAAAAAGATAAACAGGCTAGGAAGAGAAAGGAAAAGCCCCATAGGAAAAGTTAGTAAAAACACAAACACATGCAACAAGCAGGAGAAAACCTTTCAAATACCAAGTGTTACAATCCAAAACTGATAGTTTGTTGGATTTTTAGGTGCAAATCAAGACCTGTGTATCTTCTGAATGCTGATGGAAAAAGTAGCCATGAAAAAATATATTTTTCCTCTGTTTAGTTTAAAACGTAATCTAAAGTGTCATATAGGCTTGTCCTTCTTGCTTGCCTTCACTGGCCAGCAATGTGACCCTGCACGGACAGAAGTCCCCAAGGAAACACTCAACACCTGTATTAACTGTGTTGGTTAAACTTGGTCAAGGGATGGCAACGCTAATTCCATCCCAGCAGTGCAAATACATTGTCAACACAGCCATACATGTTCAGGGAGAACTTTACAAGTTCAATATATAAACATATCTAGACACGCAAAGGAGTTTCAGCATAGACTTACAGCGTCAGCTATGCAAGCACCCCATCAGCATTCTCTAGATTGAGGGCAAATGCTTTGCAATTAAATAAAATACTTTCTACTTACTAAACAAAATGCCATATTTAATTTTTTTTTTTCCTTCTTAAGTAAATAGACTATTTTGACTGCAGGTTATTAAATTGCTTTTAAATGCTGATGATTTGGCTAGAATAGAAATAAGCAATCTAAGCTCCCTTCAAGTGCACTGTTCAATCTCAGCTGAACTTCTCTATTTTTACATTAAAAGGCATGGTCTCATTCACTATTCTCAAAGAAAATCAAATTGAATTATTCAACAGCTTTAAAAGTCTCCAAACAGCTGTTTTCTCTACATATCCATTTACTTTAGAACTGTTCTATCCTACCCTCCTCCCGCTCCAGATAAAACCTCAAACCAACAAAACATTAACACACACGGCAAAATCCCCGGCAGCAAGGGGTTCACAATAAGTTCTCCTGTGAGCTGTCTAATTCTTCACATCTCAAACAGTTGTCTATTTCAAGGTACCATTAGTTATTCAAACCACCACAGTAATATACACCCAGACCACTAGGCAGGATTGCAGTCCCTCTTTCTCATTAGTGAATTAGGCAACAAAAAATATTTGTGGCTGGAGAAACAAGCCCAAGGTTTTTCCACCTTGCCCAAACGTGTTTGATCAGAAAAGATGTTATTCTCTCCTGCTTTCTACTTACAGGACAAATAATCTCATTTTATGCAAGGTACTAAAGAAACAAAACCACCTAAGTGAAAAAAATAGGTTCACCTTTCATTCTGACTGTAAAACTGTGTCATTTTTTTCTGCCCAAATGTCACCTGTCATTTGCACTTATGAGTCACCTTCTATTGATAGCTATTTTCTAAGGAAACAAAGAGGTCCCAGAAATTTATTTATTTATTTATTTGAGAAATAAAAGAAAAATCTAGTCACAGTCTTTTTCTCAATCCCATTTTTGAAGGGATATAGCTTTAGATATCTGGAAACAAAAGGATAGAGATGTCCATGTAAAAATATAAAGTGAATAAGAACTTCTTAGCATATCACATCTCCCAGGTGACTTTGAACTCTTCAGACATCATGCAAGAGATGAGGTGAGCTAAGTGCTGCTGTTCAAGAAAAACAGGGGGCAGCAACATCAAACAGAAATTAAACTGTGTTTGTGGACTGTTTCTTTGTGCTTCGTTCCATGGTATTTTCACTGGCTATAACACTGACATTTATTAGCTCTTGGCCTGTAAAGCTGACACAAGACTTACCACGGTCCTAAAACCAGATATCAAAAGTAATTTTTCTCCCTAGTTTAGACAGATCAGAATCTATATAGCAGTACCAGAGCCCCCTCTTTTTCCAAAACAAAGTTTTGAGAACACACCTGTCTGTAGGAAGCAAACTATCTTCAGACCTGCAGCATCATTCATAAAGCCACTGGAGTAACACAAGAATGTCATTTTAAGGCAGCCTTGGAGTCTAAAAATCTAAGCAACGGAAATAAAATTCAGCCATATGAAATCATTGATCAGCACCATAAACTTGCAATTCAAATCCCCAGTTTCTGTCATCCTTCCCAAACAGGATGCTGTCAAATACCTGAGCCTCTTCATTTGCACATTCAGATGGACAGATGATTTTTTTTCCATTAGACAGCAAAGCACTAAGTCTCATGTGGGATATTCCGCTGAATCCGGAGTTTGAAATGCAGTAGTGCTTAAAATGCAAGCCTGTGGTTCTCAGAAGAGACCTTATACTTTATAGTCTCAGAAGATATGGCCATAACTTTATGGCAAAATACATTTTCACACACACGTTAGCAGTGCTTAGCTGAGGTTCTATCTCATGAGCTGTAGTCTTACATGCACCCAGTAACAGAAAGTCTCCTATTACCTTTGGCTATTTTGTGTAAAAGATGTGTGGAAGTAGTGTTGTTTTAAGGTGCTGCCTGGCACGGAAAGACACAGGAAAGAATACCATAGAGCTGCCTCCTCAGCCCACTGCTTCCAAGACAGACATGCATCTGCCATCTGCTCCCAGTTTTCTTTTAGACACCATAGGGCAAGGTGGCAATTTGCTAACTGCCTTTAATTATTTGTCATCATTTACTTGCCCATGGTAAGCAGCTCAGAAGCTTCACTGTGAACTGGAAATCTCATGCCAGATGTTCCAACCCCCTGCCTTACAGCCAAATCATCCCTGGGTCTCACACCTGAAAACTACATTTCTGTAGTTATGTAGCTCTGTTGAACAGCTGTCTCTCAGTAACCACCTTTTCATTTTCTGCACATCTATTTCTTTGGAAGCTCACACCTACTGATGGTAATAGTATTATCCTTGCTAGAAGAGATGCAACACAGTTTGCAAGTGCTTTATGTAAGAAAACCTGACATTTTTAATAAGATGCGAAACATACAATCATTAGAAATTTTACTATGGTGCTATGTGAATAAATTAGTTTAAAAACTCTTACAATTTCAGAAATATTTCCTCTGGACTATTTTTGCAATCACTATACAGAAACTGACTGCATGAACAAAAGCTCTTTTTTTTATTAGTTAAAAATACAAGTCAGCTTTTATTATTTTTCTTTCAGTTACTGATATTTATGGGTTCATATTTATCATAGAACAAGATTGATGTATTCAATAATTCATTAAATTGCATTCCAGTGTGCAAGTTTTATAAATACTGCGATAAACAGTAATTGAAGTAAATTGTTTAAAAACTAGACACAAATCCCTCCCAATAGTTTGGTTTCATTTGGAACAAGAATAAAATACCAGGCATCATTTTATTTAAAGCAAGCAGCCAAACTCAGTGTGATGCTACGACCAAGTAGTCATCATGCAACCAAGACGTGATGTGCTTTCAGAAAACCACAAGAAAATATTTTGTTGCAGCCAGAAAAGGAAGACAGGTCCATAAAACAGTAAGAGTCTAATGCAAGCACATGAGACCACATCACACAAGAGGAAAGGCTAAACAGGTTGTGGACAAAGGAAAAAAGCCATCAAGCTGTTACAAACAAATTGTTTCTTTCACCCATGACAGCATCAAGCTGGGACACCAAATCACAACCAGTATTTACTTCAACACCTTTTATTAAGCTGTAAATAATAACGGTCCACTCATCTCTGAGCCTCACGAGTCTCAGAGATTTCCACACACTACATCTCAGCACATACTCTTCAGACTCCTGTTCTGGCAGCTTTCTTCACCTGCACACACACAAGCACTTAAAGAAATCATTCACAAACTCACAGAAAGGACTTTTAGCTACAGGCAAAAATATGTTACTCAAAATTACAGCATTTCTCAGTAACAGCGTAATAACTGCTTTAGCCACAGAGATGGGTATTAACATATCAAGAAGCAAAAGTGACATGAGCACAAATATTCCCTAGGGAGAAAGTGACAAAACCCCATGCTGGCTGGATTTGGCACATCACACAATACAATACCCTCAAAGCTAAAAGGACCCATTCAGATTCTCAGAAGCTCACCATAGCTAGTTAGAAACTGGTGTGGTATGAAGGTGACCAGCTGGGGTGAGCTACACAGCTCCACTTGCTCACCTGGTTACCTCTGGTATTTCTAAGCTAGCGCTGCCCAAGAGATGTATCCTAAAGGACTCTGGACTGGGCTGTCAGTACAAGGTGGAAAATTTGTCATTGATGATAGGTTCCTTGAGCAGAAAGTTGTTGATATACCTATCAAGGACACATTTTGCAACCATACTGCGTATGGCATTACCCTGGGCACATATAACACACAAGTTTATTTCCCTGAATTCTGTAAAACTTTACAGAAAACATTGGAGGAAAGCATTAAGGGTAAAAAAAAAAAAAAAGCTTGTCAGAATTCCTCAGCCTTGACACTAGAAGGTGTAGTTTGCAGGCTCAGAATCTGTGAGGTCACATTTTCAAGGAGAGAAAGCGGAGGAAAAGCAGCAAATGATAGGTGAAAGCATAAGATCACTGCAGGATTACAATAAAGTTATCTCTGTGATGTAGCGCAGAACTGCCAGAAGTAATTAGTACTCTATCTGGAAGTTGTATATTACCAGCAAGAGATCTGTGATTACCTTTAGTTGGGCTAATGAAAGACCTGTGCTTATCCTTATTCCATTTCATTTCTATTCTCTCCTATCCAGCTTTATCAGCATTGGGATTAACATCAGTAATAGGGCTGTATGCATATTTACACATTGTAATTAAGTGCTGGGGGAAGACAGAAGGGAGCTCTTTAAGATCATTTATTATAATGCAGGCATGCTGCTAATCAGAGTCAAAATTCAGCGAGAAGTTATTAGAAAATAAAAACCCACTCCAGGATGAGAAAACAAGAGTTCTCTGGAGCCCTCCTTGGGTAGATGACTTAAGCAGGATTCACTGACAGCATCAAAGGAACTCTACATAAAATGCTAGAGTACCCATCTGAAAAATTTGTGTTACAGTTAAGGCTGATTGAAAAACTCAATGTTTCAAGCAGAAGAGCAGTTTTTCACCTGGTAAACAATGCCCATCATATCAACAAAAGATGAAGATCTTTGCCATTATGGCCGGGATTCAGCAAAGCACTTAAACACATTCTTTACATTTAACACCTCCTTGATATATTCCCAGTTTGACAAACTGAAAAAAAAAAAAAAAGTTTCATTCCAAGGGCAGTTTCCCTTGCACTGACAACATTTCAGCCTCTGCATAACTTGACCTGCTGCTAGAGTCGAGTACTGCTGGTTGCAATACACAACTGCATATGCAGGTTTGTCATCAGTGGGCCTCTCACACTGATGATTTTTGTTCAACATCATAAGGCAACTGATTCACCACAGTACGTATTTCACCAAGATCTCGCTCCTGAGCAAATTTGCATAAATTTGCTTTCCAGCATATATTCTGAAGGCTGGAGGATTTTATTAGTTTTCACTGGATTTATGTAACTGATAGAAAATATTTTGGCAGAGATTACAGATGGTACAGGAATTCAGCTAAAAAAAAACCACATGAAAAACAGCAATCCTCTGGTCATTACACCAAGATATGTTTTAAGTATTTGTTACATACCTATCGATAAGACTTTTAGCATGTGTATTGATAATTTATAACATCTTCTTACTAGCATACTGTAAAATAACCCTTTGAGGCTCAATTAGGATTTCAGTTTCTTCCAACAAATTCTCACTGAAGTCACTCAGGTGACCAAATTTTTCAATCATTTATATCCACAAGGTTTCAGGTGAGCTATGTTCAGTGTCCTCTTCTCTGAGGGCCAGTATTTTTACTAGTCCCATTAAAAAACACTGTAAATCTTCTGCCTTATTCTTCACATTCTCATTTTCACCACAGCAGTTACATTGCAGCAGCAAAGCCAGTAACAGCTGCACTAATGCTTTAAAATCTTTAGTGATTAATTGCAAACAAAATAAAATGCCTTGGCACTTAAGATTGTATGTTACTACCCTGACTGCTGGAACCAACCTTTGTGTGCCACAGACAGACACAAGCCAAAACCCAGAATAACAACTGTACTCAGCAACAGAGTTACAAGCTTCATCAGGGAAACTAAGTACATTATAAACATTAATTTCAGTCACATGCCCTCCTCTGTAAAATGGGTAATTATTATCCCCATTTAGCACAAGTGGTAAAACTAAAGGAGAATGATTTGTCCAGGTCAAACAAGGTGAATAGCACAGAACAGAGCACTCATAACTCCAACCCATCACCCTAGCCAGAAAGACAGCTTTTCTTCCTATAACCTACATAATTAAATTTTAGTCCACTATGCAAATTACTAGAAGCTAATACAATGAAAACAAGGCTACACTTTCTTCCTCACGCATAAATAGCAAGTTTATCTTTTCACTTGCCTACCTTTAGTATTCTCATGAATATTCACATCAGAGTTTCTCTCAGGATGCTCTAGAGAGATAAAAAAAAAAAGTAACAGCCTACTAAAAAAAAAAAATATCTAATGACCTACTACAACTTGGAGTCATTTACTGGCTGCAATGTGATTCACTGCCTTACACACAGCCTGAAAGGCAAGGAGGAAAGTCTGTGGACTGAGTCCAAAGCAAGCAATGAGGTTCTGATGATAAAGAGATCTGTCCAAAGTAAGTAGGTTTGAACTGGCAACTTGACAGGAGCTTAAGTGATTCACTTACTTAACATGTATATTTGGAATTTTTTCTTTTGCAGGGGGTGGGGCATAAATTACAAACAATTCTAACTTCCTTACTACAGGAATAGAAGCTGTTTTTTAGGTGATTACATCAGCAATATAAAACTGCAGCTAATTGTTTTCTCTGTATTGTGGGGTTACAGGAAGTAATTTTGCTGATAAATTAATGTGGTAGGAATATTAACACCCATAAACAAAATGAAGTGAGGGGTCCACATCAGGGCACACTCCAGCAGATGTGCCACACTTGGGTTCTGCCTCCAGCAGCTCAATTAGAGAGATTAGAGTGCTTTACAAGAACAGGTAAGACCATGCTTTACCTCTGCTCCCTTCAGAATCGTGCTTCTCTTCAGTTTATCTCACCTCCTTCATTGGTTAAAGCAGAAGGGACTACACTTTGGTTTATAGCTCTGGGTGGTATCAGGACAAAACTTGCCCTGAGCTGTCTCTGAAATCACTAGGGAAAGGCAGAGCCTGCAGTATTGATGGGGCTCTACCACCAAATTTTTCCATCAGCCTCAGAAATATCACTTCATACTCCTGTATCACTGCTACTCCTCTTCATTTGGCCTCTTCCTTTTTTTTTTTTTTAATATACCTGCATCTCTAGAGAGAAATTCCTTCTGTTCGGGTTTCTCAGAGCTCACTGCACTATTTCATAGCTGAGCTGCAGGTCACTCATTACCTCAGCAACACTGTCAGACATACTTGAGGAATGCATGGCCATGCCATCTTGTCTCATCAGACCCTCACTAATGCCTTCACATATAGAGCAATTTCTTACTTACAATATACCCTTCACACCATTAATTTTAAATCAATGTAAATAGAAATCAGGCATTTTTCACAGCAATCCATGTAATTCAGCTTGGCAGCATGATATTATCACTAGCTAAGCAGTATTAGCTTGTATGATAAGGATCTCCTGGGAACTTGTTCTGTGAGAGGACCTCAGGTTCTACAGTAATAAGACATTATGCTCTACCCCTAAGCAACTGTATGACAACCTTTTCCAAGAATAGCTCCAAAAACTGGAACAGTGGCTCGATCCTGATTTGTTAGTGCAAACATCCAAGGGCATACAAGTCCTCAAATTATCATCTCATCCTCCAGCAGGAAATCCTACCTCTTTTCAGCAGGTGTCATAATGCTGGTACCCTTACTGCCTACTGTCAGACATCAGACAGTCTATGGACCACAATCAAGGAGTTTTTCATTAGCATGGATTTTTCCCCCTGCTAATTCGACCCCCAACACGATCAATTCTCCAAACCTTTGAAGCAAATTATCCCCATGTGCTTATTTAAATTTCAATTCCTTCTACTGTGGGAGCAACCCTGCTTTGCTGTTGTCAGGTTACCTATGCTGGGTTGCTGGGTATTAGCTTGCTAGTGGTGACTGGTTACCTTCTGGTGACCTGCTTGCTTACTAGAATCAAACATCTGTTTACTCTGAACACACACGCCAGAGAGTTTACGTGGAGAGCATATTGAAGGACTCCACTTCTGCCAGAAGCCTCCAGAAGTGAGACAGAGACCTGCTCTCCTCCTCCTATCAGGTCTTCCAAAGGCTGGCCAAAAAAGCCCCCATCTCATTCCTTCAAAGTTATTTGCTGACAGACCCTAACAAACAGGTACAATAGTCACAGATCTCTGGGTTGTTTCTCCTTTGTCTATCATGGCTGGGGACCAAACTCAACTTTTGACACGTGAACCACGGCTTTGGGAAAGGGGTCTTCAAAATTTCCAAAAACATCTAGAATATTCTTTTTAATAAATCTTTGGCAAATCTTGAATGGAACGGTCTTCTTGACTAAAAAAGGTCTTCAAGGAAGAACTGCCCTAAGCATCCAGTCACTAGCAGATGGTGGCCTTCAATAAAGTGCCTTATGTGAATCCAGAAAATTAATCATTGCAAATTTTAAATGCGTCATTGACACGGACAACCAAGTTGGGAAGGATTTTATGTTTCTGCTGTTGGCCAAGTCAGTGGGCCCAAAAGCCATTACCTACATAATTAATTTGGGTACTACTTTTACATCCATTAGGAAGGAAAATAGGCTACTCTTTTCATACAGTGCACTGCTTTGCAATTTGTTATGGGTTTTAATCACAAAGAAAATAGATGTCATAACATTAATAACAAGAAAAAAACTAAGAAGTTAAATAAATGTTTTAAAAAACCCCAAGCTTTCTGTTTGCACAGCAGTGTTAAAGAGTGGGATAGGAATTTCAGACCTTGTTCAAGGTGCATCAGAATAGTCAGGACAAACAATGACAGTCCTTGCATTACAGACCAAGACTAGCAGCTTGTACCAGCTACAGGAAAGGCTGCCTGAAGGTAAACTTTTGCCAGAGTGAAGCTGTTGTACAGTAACGGGAGTCAACTTCACCATCAGACTATAACCTACCTAACAGGTTTTTTATTTTCCCTTTGCTTCTCTGTGAGACAACATTTCTGCACTTAATGTTTCACCCCACCTAAGGCTGGGCTATTAACCAGGGTGGTTTCCCAGGAAAAGGACAAAGCACACATGAAAAAAAGAATTCATTTTTCCTACTGCTAAGTTCAGTGCAATACAAAGAATAAATAAAACCCCATGCCAGCCTACACATGAATGCTTTTCTTAAAGACAGATATGCTTGACTCTTGATCTGCAAAATTACATGTCTAGCTGCCTAGAAAACTTAGTATGTGTATATATAGAAAAACATTTATATAAATATATACAAGTATATGTGAAAAGCAATCTTGTTAAATCAGTGTGAAACTCAGTGACGTTCCCTCTCATTTTTAAGTGTATTTTTGAGGCAGAAGTTTTGTGGAAAAAGGTAATTTGCCCACCTGAAACAAATTTTCCCCCTCACATTCAAATATTATTTACTTGTTTTTAAATATAGAGTTTTTGCATAGGAATTTATAACAAGTTGGTGAAACTTAAATGAACTTGAGAAACCTTACAAGTTGCCAGATCAACATCATTCTTGGTGGAAAAATTCAGACAATTAATATTTCTTTCTAGATTTACTTGGAAATCTGCTACTTCTTTTTTTAATTAGTCATGTTGCAGTAGATTGGGTTAGTCACAGAATCTCCTAAAAGCTGCCAGAAAAAGCCTTGCAAATTTACTACTGATATTACACATGGGTTCAAAGAAGTCTTCAAGAATTTGACATGCGTACTTTATATATTATGAAGCTGAGTAAAACTCAAGTTATTACATGCTACCTTTAAGAGGATGCTATACCTGAAACAGGACCTATTAATTTAAGAAAACATTTGTTAACTTCAGTTAAATCTAGCAAAGGAAAAGGGATGTTAGAATGGAATTTTCTGTAGGATCTGAAGAAGACAGAGAGGTGTCAGACTGTGTTTATGAAAAACAAGTGGTTCACAGTCATTCTTAGGCATTAAAAATCCAAAGGATAACTTCATTACTTTCACAAAGATCTTATTTTATCACATTCAGTGGAATTGCAGAGATATAGATACATTTTTTTACTGCTGCTTGTGCCAGAGTGACTGTACAGGTGACTGCAAGAGAACAGGCTGAGACAGTGCTCTAACCTGAGAGGGATGTGCCTAAAGTCTTCCACATTTTTGCTGTTGTCACAGAAATATCAAGGACTGAGCCCGTGTGCTACAGGCACTCTGAAAACAAGAGTTTAAAGAAACACAAGCAAATCAAGCATGGGATATAAATCACTGCTCCAAAGCAAATACTCACTGCTAGAATCACTGCTAAATTCTCACTGCTAGAGTCCTTAACAGCTGGATCAACTCAGCAGATCTTTCAGACCACCAGCAGGAATGGTCACAGACATTTTTATTGTGGTTTAATTTTAACACTCCCAGGATTTCAATAAATCATCCATAAACATGAGCTGATGTGAAAGAACAAAATGTATCAATGCATGGTGCAATGACCAGGTAAGATCAATAGAAGGAATGGGAGGTAACGTGGATCACCCATCATGAAACATGCCGAAAACCCTTCATTGCTTCCAGATCACCTGCACCATATTGGTCCTAGACATATTAAGAAGAGATCAGAGGGATGATGAACACTGAAGTATCCCTTTCATTCTTCCGCTCAAGAATTTTCTCAAATATTTTCCTACAGCATCCTCTGCTGTCCTGACACTTCAGTATATAATTTCTCTAAATATGGGTTTTAGTAATACACCTCCTAATACCAACAAGACCAGTTGTGTAAGCAACTGTGGGGCTCAAAGTGTAAAGGAATTACAACAGGACCACAAGCAAATAAAAGGCTTCCTTTTTAGACAATCTATCCATCACTGACTAACTTCTGGAAGCGATACAGTCCAATAAACTCAGTAGCTGCAGGTCACATTTCTTTAAAATATTAAAATAGCAATACTCCAAGTACTAAAACCTCAAAGAGGATGTGAAAGCACCATCAGACTGCATTTAAAATGGAAGAGGAAAGAAAGTGACTTGCATTTGTCCTTATTACTGTGCAGAAAAATAATATAATCAGTAAAGCACATTCACCACCACTGCATTTTATCATCTTGGGCTTCATTTTTGCAGCCAAAGAAGAATTTATGCTGATTGATTGAAAGCATTACCTAAAGTTTGCGCTATGCTTTACTCATTTATTTGCTAAGGAAGGAGGCTCAGTGCTTATTAGGTATTTATTGCATTGACCAGTTTTACCAAGGCTTTTGAAATGCTATAAAACAGGCTAATCAGGTGAGCAACATTTATATTCATGTTTACAAAGGTTATAAATAAATTGATCAACTCCAAGGAAGCTTTCAATAGAGAAGGTTTTGCAGTCCAGTGCTTAGAGAAGCTGAGGCTCTTCTACATGCTACCTTCTTAGATGTATTAAATGAGAACTTCCCTGAGTGTACAGGGCGGCGGGGGGGGAATCTGCTGCTTAGCATGTTTGGGTTTTCCCACAGTGGCTTCAAAACTTGCAAAAGCAAGATTCTAGTATAGTGCAATGTAACTGGTACATCTCTGTAACCTGCAGACAGTGAACAAATTCAGTTTTATACTGATGATGTGGTAGTAGTCATCTCTACAACCACCGAACATGAACAAATCAAGGCTAATGAACTGCACATCTGCAAGTGCAAGTGTGACCAGGCTCAGCCATGTTACAGCATTTAGAATCAGGCCCACTGGGAACACTGCCATAAAAACACTGTGCAACTGCAAGCCCAGGACAGTGCAAAGGCATCGTATTTGTCACACTCCCAGCCAGGACTAGAATATGTCAAAGGAAGTATGGATGGAGCATTACTTCATTTTGTGCACCCTTCCAGTACTTTGCAGTGCAGGGACAGCTAGCAGAATACAAAATAACAGGGCTGCACTTTCTCATCTAATATTGAACCAAAGCCATCCTGTGCTGTGCTTCAGAAACTCTTTACCTTTCAGATCAGATGTAAAGCAAAGGTCCTAACCCCAGGAATCATTAAAGATCCACCCCACTGCATTTTATAATTTATGTTAATCCTAGTGTGCTGACCACATTCCCTTTGTGGTAATTATTATTTTCCTCTGCAAATTCATAGAATTATAGAATGGTTTGGGTTGGAAAGGACCTTTAAAGGTTATAGTCCAACTCCCCCTGCAACGAGCAGGGACTTCAACTAGATCACATTGCTCAGAGCTCTGTCCAACGTGACCTTGAATGGTTCCAAGAAAGGGGCAACTACCATGTCTCTGGGCAACCTGTGCCAGTGTTTCACCAGCCTCATTGTAAACATATTTCTTCCTTATATCTAGTCTAAATCTACCCTCTTTTAGTTTAAAACCATCACCCCTTGTCCTGTCACAACAGGCCCTGCTAAATAGACTGTGCCCGTCTTTCTTATAGGTCCCCTTTAAATACTGGAAGGCCATAATAACTTGTCCCTGCTCTCAGCCTTTCCTCATGGGAGAGGTGTTCCAGCTCACTCATCATTTTTGTGGCCTTCCTTTGGACACACTCCAACAGGTCCATGTCTTTCCTGTGATGAGGACTCCACAGCTGGACACAGTAATCCAGGTTGGGTGTCACCAGAGCAGAGGGGTAGAATAACCTCCCTCAACCTGCTGGCCATGCTTTTTTTGATGTAGCCCAGGATACAGCTTGCCAGCATACTGAATTCATTCCTGTGTACACCACCAGCATGTTTATTCCATTCTTTCCCTCTGTTCCGTACTGCTTCTATCAGGACATAGTGTGCTCATAGCAGCAGTATGAGCACCACACTATGTCATTTCAGCAGTGGATGGTGCAACACCACACACAGAGTGTAAAGAGGTTTTTCTATGAACACCTAGACTGAGTATCATTTTAGTGCTAAGAATTTCCTAAATACATTGAAACACATGTTATACAACATTAAATAAGAATTTCTTCAAGCATGAGAAAACAAAATGACCAAAATCAATGTGTCTTTTAATCAAACAGACCACAGAAGCAACCTCCTTGATAAGGACTGATTGACAGATTGAGTGCACAGACATCAGACTCTGCATTGTGCAGGACTCTGGCATCAAAGCCCCAGCTTCAAGATCCAGGGAGATAGCGTATTTAAAACCTAGACTGACAAGAGAGGAGATAGTAAGTGAAATTATTACTTGTTCAGGAAAGTTGTTATTCACTAAGGGTAGGCTTCATCTCTCAGAAATTGAATTAAACTTCAGGAATTTAGGTTGGTCATCCTGACACTGTCTGGGTAATGGCAAGAGAGGCACTTCTAGAGGGAAAAATCATCCATTCTTATAAAAACATTTACGACATTTTCTGGCTCACACTTTGGAAGTTGTATCATCTCCTCTCTGCCCAGCAGGAGCTCAGGCACTACAGAAGAGGTGTTTTCATTTAGCCTGGTATTTGTTCAAAGCAAGTGTAGCAGAGACTGATCTCTCCATTCCCCAGAGCTGACAGCACAGTCCCTCCAAGCATGAGAGATGCGAGTAGTATTTAAAGAAACCTTTAGCCAGCTACATACAGCACATTGAATGAAACAATATTCATTGTTTTGCAAAGGCTTGCAAAAAGTACTTCACTCTCAGAGCACACAATCAATTGTACATGCTTTCAGATGATTTAATCACCCACTTCTGTACCCTGAGCTTTCCAAGTTCTCCCTAGACACTGATGCTCGCCAGCTATTCATCTTCAAAGGTATATCATTAAACACACAGGGTGGAACGGCCTTTCCTTGACATTCTTGCTTAATGGCACGAAGTAATAACCATCAAGTTACTATATGAAATCCCAAAACATTGAAAAACAAGGAGGGGCAAGGGAAAAAGCCTACAAATTGTGACCTGTTAAAAGAATGTTGGCTTCTGTTCAGATTTCAATAATCTATAGACACAGGGGTTTCACCTTCTTACCATTTCAAGCTGGCACAGGTCAGAGAATCCATGTCCTCGCCCTTGGGTCACCAGGCTGCACATGCCAAATACTTTTCAGTTTCTGGGCAAGCAGCAGGTCTCTAGTCTGCACGCTGAATACAAAGATTGCTCAGTGCATAATAAAATACCTTTTTTTGCAACCTCATTTCTCCATTAGGTAAAGCATGGACAATTTTAAGGAGCTATCGTAAGATTATTTTTTTTCTTCCTCTCACTGCTGAGCTAGCAAGGCTAACATATCATCACTCACATTTTCCTCCTTCCCATCATAGTTTGTCAGTCAAAGAATTGCTGCTCAGTTCCTAGATGTAGATTACGAACAAAGGCAACTTTGAAAAACTAAAAGTCAACTTCAAACCATTTGATTTCTCCTTTCATCCCAGCCAACAGCAAGCTACTCTAAACCACAACAAAAAAACCCAGATGTTCACACGTTGAACAGAAATGATC
This sequence comes from Megaceryle torquata, assembly GCA_024611175.1. Lineage (NCBI taxonomy): Eukaryota > Metazoa > Chordata > Aves > Coraciiformes > Cerylidae > Megaceryle > Megaceryle torquata. The sequence continues at coordinate 53,532 of JANIJG010011540.1, read as the reverse complement.
AGAGCCTAACACTGTCTTAACCAAATATTAAAAACGCAACAATTAAAATGAGGTATTAACAAGGGACAAAAGGACTTAAGAGTACCCAGGAGTGTTCTTATTACTCAGAAATTACTTTTATGGTTACTGTGCTTTTTTAAAGTTTAGTAATAAGATGATTAATTTGACACAGAGCAGAGGCTTTCACCCAAAGACACACTCCTGTTTTCCAGGGTACTAATCTGGCTATAAAATTTGTCAAAATTTTATCAAAAGTTATCAAAACAAATTCTTTATTACCTTTCAGAACATAAAAAAAAATTCTACAGATTGAACACTAAATACAATTCAGGCAGTAAAGATACTCATGTTCATCAAAAATCAAAGGTAGTAAATGAAGTTCAGCTTTGCACAGGATAGGTAGAAAAACATCCTTTGTCTAATAGGAATTGTGTAGCTATCACTCCACCTAGAAGCAATTGCAAATTGAACACAACATGACAAGTTTTCATCAGTTCCCATACACTGGAATGATGGTAATACACGGCCATGGATTAAACTCTACATCAGAGACACAGGTACTAGTTTAACTTCTGTCTCAAAATCCAAAGAAGGACCAAAGATGTTGAAACTGAAGCAGAACAAAACTCTGCTACTGATGGTGCTCACACTGCCTATTTCCACAGCAGTGGTATTAATTTCAGTAATTGTTTCTGGTTGATGCTGGTTATAAGGTCACAGTCCGAGTCTCAGTGGATACCTTGTTCTTTCTCTCATTTCCCTCCACCCTCATAAAAACACTAGCCTATGCAGGTCCCAGGCATAGTCTCCTAGTTCAGAGAAAAAGTACAGAAAGAAACTGAGCAAGCAAACAGCAACTGTCAGGAAAAAAAAAAAAAAAATCCTTATATCCTAACAAACTGGAACTAACATTTCACGAGTAAAATCCATGGCTAGAAACTAATGGCAACCAGTACACCTATAATTTTAATATTTTGAACATCTAAGAGTTTAACTCTAGGAGGGAAAAAGCCCAAACAATGCCACGGGGAAAGGGAAAGAAAACCCTCCCACAAGTTCATTGAAAGCAAATCAGTTTCAATGCTTCTGCATGGAAAATATTTTGGGAAGGCTACTGTGTTGATGGGTATACAACATCAGGTGTCAGAGGCACTCTGTATGCATGTCATTACCTGCAACACCATTTCATTGCACCTGACGTGTCTATAGTGAGGACCTCCAGCTGCCAATGTTTACTGAGCTGAAAAAGGTCGAAGAAATAAAACTGACCTTTTCACGTGGGCTTACTGGGTAAATATGAGACATTACCAGGCTTAAAAACGGATAAAAGGGGGCAGGAGAAGGAAAGCTCTTGCTAGAGCCTCCGTAGGTAAAATCTAGCAATGCCTCCTCTCCATCTAGGGAGATCAGTGGGCATTTGGACTCAACCTTGTTAGACCTTTTTGGCCACATCTGACAGCAAGAGTGTGTCTGTGCTAAAGATTGGAAAGCTCTCCTGCTCAGTCACCTAGGAAGGCAGTTTCGAATCAGGCCCACAGACAAATCCTGTACCTTGCTGCTGTCACCACTCACGAGGCACACAGGAACAGTAGCACTGGTTTTGGATTGGGTCCCGACTTCCCCAGGGTGGGTCCCTTAAGCAGAAGGGTACACTTAGCCTCTTAGGGTCAAGTAGAGAGGCCACCTTGGCTTTGCACAGCCAGGCTTTCCCCACATCCCAGCTCTCCAGCCATCAGGATTACCCAGGCACTGGCTCTTACTTCAGCACTCAGCACCATGTTATCTCTTCTGTCCTTAACACTACTATTCTTTCTTTAGAAAGCACCAATCCAACAGGACTACAGAGTCATATTTATCTAGATATAGAGAAAAAGCCAGATCCAACATCAGCATTCTGGCTCTCTGGCTTTCTACAGAAAACACTGAGCAACTCCAGAAAGCTCAAATTACCTAAAGACAACCTTGGGCCAACCCTGAGCATTTCTGAAGAATCCCAGCCCAACAGTTAACATGCAGACTTTCAACAACAGAGCACCCACAGCATTGAAGACTGCATGCAGAATGATAGCAACTGCTGGGTGATGTCCTCCTTGGTAAATCCTGGCCATGGTTAGATATAGGGAAAAGAGCACAATGCCAGGAAAGCCTGGCTTCTAGATACAATGCAATTCTGCACTGTGCTTTCAGAACCTTTGTCTTGTTGCTTCCAGATTGTGAAGGACATGCATGGGGTAGAATTAACATCCCTACACAAACATAGGACCATCAATAGCTGCTGTGAAGTGTCAAGTTCTGTGATGAGTAAATACAAGCCCTGCACTTTTGAAATCATAGTAGGATTTTTAGAAGGACAACTACCCAACTTGTTGTAGTCTTACCAGTATGAAGCAGGTATTTTGAAGCCACAATAATCACAGACAGCAGCCAACAAAATGCAAGTTGCATAATTCCTTCTATTTTTTTTTAATAGACCAAAGTACTGACTCAAAGTTTATTCACCTTAACTGTACCATTCTTTAATATTATTTATTGTATTATATTTCCTATTTTCTGTCATTTAATAGCCTGCTGATGCAAACGACTGTAATGAACAAAAAAAAATAAACTAGCAGGAAGAAAAATATAGGCTGACTAGTAACACATTTACCTTTACAACTGTCTTGCCATTTGAAGAGCACATCCTTTCACAAGCCAGAGCAGTATTTCCTTTTGTGTGTATTTTTTATTTTACTTTTTTACTAGAGCATTCAACTGCATCTTTAATGTATTATTCAAACAGAAGCAATGATTAATTAATCAAAACTCTGTTGTATAGGGAGAAGAAAACTGGGCTCTTGTGCAGCACTTGGCCAGATGCTCCAGCTTAAAGGGAATCATAAGGGATGATGTGTCAGCAATAGTGCTTAATTATGCAATAAAAAATGATGGGATTTTAGACACGGCTTTTAGGTTTTTTAGAAGCATCTCTTTTCGGTACTTCTCTTCACCATATATAGGCTACATGCCTCCTTCCATATCCTATCTATCAGACTTATTGCAGCAAAGAGCACTTGCTCAAATCTCATGCAATCTGGCTTGCATAGAACAACCAGCACCTGGATTCAAAGCTGACCTAAAATAGGTTGCTTTAGATGACAAGTGTCCCTTGTGTGCCTCAGTACTTTTTAGGTAAGGAAGACAGACCTGAGTAACAGGCAAGGAATCAAATATGAATTCGGGAGGGCTGGTCTCTGCTTTGGCTTTGTTAAATTATACAAGCCAGCTCATTTCTTGCTGATTTTCTTTCCTCCATCATACTAAGTCTTTTTAAGGTGGTGAATTTAAGATCTTGCACACACAAAGTTTTAAAAACACTTAAAACCACCTTAAGACATTATCCTAATCCTGTCTAGGAGAGGTTTGAGCCAGGCTGTTTCAAGGAGGGAATAAACTGTTCTCCAAGTTTGTGGTGGACATGACAGGAATCATAATCCGTTAATACATACAAAGAATATACAAGTTAGATATTAAGAGAAAAATCTTTCCAGCAATCGCATTGAAGCATGAGAATAGGTTATTGAGACTTTTTGTGGAGCATCTATTCTCAGTAGCCTGGACATCTCGAAGAGGCTGGATACACTTCTGTCAGAAACTGTTCAGGTTGAGTTGTTCTTGCCACAGGTCAGAGATGAGCTACATGATCTCTTGTGATCTCTCTCAGCTTTACTTTTCTACAATTTTGTATTTTTTTTTAAGAAGAGAGATTTAAAAGATTAAATTGTTATATCTTTTCCAAAGCACTGAGCTCTTTACTGTTTGCATTCACAAAAATACCTATACTTGTCTAATTAAACTAATACATAAGAAAAAA
>JANIJG010011540.1:0-36546 GCA_024611175.1 Megaceryle torquata | reverse complement strand
AGAAAAAAAAAAACAAAACAAAACCCAAACAAAAAAAAAAACAACCCAAAAAAAAAAAAAAACAAACCCACAAAACCCACACCCCACCCAAAACCACACCACACAAACCAAACACATATGTTTTGGAGGCATGGGTCATTTCTCCTACCAGAATGCAGCAGGTTTACCATGACTGGTTGCAACTTCCTCACAACTGACCACCTTCTCTCAGTTTAGAACATTGCTGAATAATTAGTGGCTTGCTTTTTAATTTAATTAAGTTTTTAATTATTTTGTACACTGTGTCCAGAAGTGCCTATCTTTAGAAACTGCTGCATTACTTCAAATTTTCAGGAGGACATATTAAAATAACAGAACAGAGCACTTCATTTCCCCCATCTTAGGCAGCATGAGCAATCCTCATCATGCTCTCAAAATGGCACAGTAAAGAAAATGAAAGCTGGCCAGACATTTGTCTCATACAACATTCTGCTAGATACCTATAAGTGCTCTAAAATATTTTCCATCCCTATGGGCAAGGCCCCACACAACAGCTACACAATGAGTAGTGTAGGCCACCTGGTAATCAAGAGTCCACAACAAGGCTAGACTTTTATTAAAAGCTATTGCTTTATGTCAAGTTTCTAGGGCATGTCCCCACAAGAAGATTAGCTGCTCCAGTTATAGCAGGTCAGCAGATTCTAGCAGTCTGGATAACAGCAGTTCTGTGCTGAAACACATGAGGCTGAGGTCTGGCCAAGTAAAATTCAGCCCATGCCAACAAACTTGTCTTCAGAGCCATTACACCTGCTGAAAGTGGTCGCACTCAGGATGCGAAGCAATATGGGAAATACTGAGCAGCATGGGTGAGACCAAGGTCATGAGCAGCATCTGAAAAACATGGGCAGTCAGGGCAGTTCAGCCTTCCCACTCCCTCTGACCCCTGGCACATCAGTGCTCTTGGGGGCCACAGTGAAACTCTAGACTAGCCTCTGAATGCTGTTTTCCTCTCTAGGATGCAGTGCTGGACTCATTCCCGCAAGCAGACCCAAGCAGGTAAGCCTGTACTGAACTAAGACCACCAACCTGGACAATCTCTGCTCCGCAGGCTATTTCACAGGATGGACATACCAGTCAGTATCTGCTTCCCACTACTCTGTCCCCTGTTTTGTAGGGTAACCACCCTCTGATTAAGACCATGTACCACACGGGCAAAACTATTTTGTCTAGAAAGAACTGTCACAGGTGGAGATCTGACCTCTTCTAGCTTCATTCCTTACAGAAGTAAAAATGCATGGTTCTTCTGAGACAAAGGCTCAAAGCAATCTCACTCACTGCACAGAGCAATTAGATTAAACACAGTGTCCAGGTTATCTGCAGATAACCTGCATTACCCCAGAGTGCAGACAGGCTACATTTTCCCAGCACCAATAGCTCAGCTGTCCATTTCCAAACCAGGATTCCTGCACAAAGAGTTCAGCAGTTAAATTAGTACAACCAGACAATCTAAAGACTACTGAATCTGAACAAAAAAAAAAAAAAAATACTGGATCGACGTACAGTTAGGAGCATGGTGGAGACCTGTTCTGAGGCTTCTGGTTAATTCTCTAACATAAATAACACTGCTAAATGCAGCCATTCCTGCTCCTAGTATAACCAAATTTAAATTAATACAAATCAGCTTCTGCTGCTTCCAAGACAGAGGCATTGCAAACAAGTCAGAAGGGGAAGTTTTCTGCCAAGTTACTGGGTTCATTTACAAGGAAAACTTTTTTTCCCCCCATTCATCTTTCCAGACTTGGTGGGCAATCTGGCACTCTCTGAACCAGCTGTCCAGCCTGCAGAGCCAAAGGGAGGCACAACTCTTGAGACAGCAAAGGGATTTAATAACCAATCACAAAATGCTTCCACCAAATGAAAGTCTGCCCCTTAAATGGCTTGAAACATTTTTCATCTGCAGCTTCAATTCAGGAAATTAATCAAAACAACGCAAACAAAAGCAGATTCAGCTTCTGAGCAGTAATACAAATATATGCAGGCAATCCAAATAATTCTTGCTGCTTTAGTCCCTGGAGATGCAACTGCATATATCACAAAAAGCTTAGATAAAAGTCAGTGTTTCCAAGCAATGAAATTGCTGCCATAAACATCCCTGGATCCATTTTTAGATCTACTCTAAATAGCCCATCTCTGTCTTGTTTTGCTGTCAGGTTTCCAATGCTTTTGTGAGCATCTTGACACTTTGGCTCACCTCTCCCCTTACCTGGGGCATAATTCAGGATTCCTTGGGCTCATCAACCAGAGTCATGTTTCCAGCATATCTCAGTTACCCTGCCCACATTAGTTCCCAGCTTCCTTCCCTTTACATCCTTCATGGCTTTACTTGCAAACATGAGTACCTTTGTAATATAAACTACCCCTTGGCTATCATTTACCATGTTAGGTCTTTGTTTTAAGTCCTGGACACTTTTTCAATACAAATACCAAGGCAAGTTGATGCTGTGTTTCTGGCATTTCTGAATGTGTCCAGATATTAAGCAGTTAAAGAGCTGTTCTAAACTTCCTCATTTTGTACTCTGAGCCTCAATAAAGAAAAATCCTTTCCTAAGACCCATTTTGTGATTGACTGCTCTTCAAATATTTGAAGAAGATTACTAACTGGTTGGGAATTTTGTGTCAGAAAAATTTGCAGGTGAAAACACTCTTAAAATGAGTTTTCCATAGATCATTTTCTTCCTTTTCTCCCTTCTGCAGCTAAGAAATTTTCTTCCAGGGGCAGGAGGGGAGAAGTAAAAATCAAACCAGTACCTGTCTAGTGAAGCTGACAAGTGACATCCAAGCATGCTGATGGAAGCAGAGTGCCTCCATTACTTCCTCTCAGCTACACAACCTCCCTTCTCTTACATATACTCAGGGATTACTGTGGAGATGGCCCTGCCTGCCTCCATCTCTGGCAACTCAGTTGGAAGGCTCTTCTTGGCCCCACTTTCTATCTGCAGACAGATCGAGAATGGGGCATGAAGCTTTTAAGTAAGCAGCAAGAGAGCTATATCCATTTCAGTTCTCCTCCATATTTTTTAACTTTTTGGAAAACACCTTTTCACATACTGCTAATTATTTTAATATGAATGAAAGAAATGCCAGCCAGCTCTATTGCCAGCTGACCCCGAGCAGATCCTGTTTCAGCTGTGTTTAGGGTATTATGAATACTGTATCCACACACAAACCAATTTTCAGGGCTTCTGCTTGGTAATCACATTCTCCCTTAGCTTATAGGGAGCTTTTAGAGTCAGAGGCCATCAGCAGCTACATCATCAGAATACTAAAAGTGTTACTGGGCTGTTTGCTATAAATTCCCACGAGAAAACTTTGTCTTCTCAGTAAAATGTTTTCCTGTTCTATACTTTTGACCAATGTAATTTTCTAAATGAAAGCACTGACACTACATATTCACAAGACAATTTATTTAAATATGGAAAAGCTAAGCAGGTACAAGCTACCAGTCAGCAACTCAGCCAGTAGGAACGTTATTATTAACCACATTATTCTTTCAAGGAGCAAACCCCCCAGCCCTGCAAAGAATTTAGGCAGACTTAAATAGCCCCATTCAAAGAATGAGGTCTTGCAAATGTTTACCTCTTTTCCTGACTCAACCTTTACTGTAGGTATCCCCAAAGAATTTTAAAACTCTTTTTGCCCAGACCTGCAAACACTTCTTTATCCAAGTAGTCCTCTTTGCATCCCTGTTCTCTAGGGTTGCAATTACTTGCTGAGTGAAGATTAGCAGAATTTAACTGTCTCAGTGAATCAGTTTTCCATCACTGATGCATAGCAGCAGTTTAACAGTGAGGATCAACAACACAAGAAGGTGGCATGAAAAAAGTTTAAAAAAAAAAGAGAATAAAAATCACAGCATATAAATTCAGCTGGAAAAGGGAAAACAAATATTGGAAACAACTTGGGTTAAAGAGTCTGACTTAGAGTGATCTCACACAGATTACACATACAAGAAAAGGCAAGACTATGCTGTCAGTAAATAGCTACTTTAACTTTCAATTAGCTGCCTATTCATTGCTTATTTTCTCTGCAGCTGCAAGCCCCAAAGCCAGACTGCATCTGCAGTGTAATTCCTGTACTCATGGATTCCTCCTACAGCAAGTGATGTTACTCTGCGTTTACACCCTACAGTCAGTTTTTTCCCAGTTTCAGCTGAGCAGCACCCAAGGAAACAGAAATGTAGCTCCGAGGAGTTTCTCACTCTGCTTTACCCAGAGTGACTGTAACAGGGAGAAAGTGTGAACTCCTGAGCTGACTTGGTAACAAGTTTAACCTGACTTGGTAACAAGCTTAAGCACAGCAGAACTACTGCCTAAAGGATGCAGATTTAGTGGTATGTGTATTCACACATGTTCACACTCAGATCAAGGCCACCAGATATGTCCCCCATTTCCTGGTTCCCTGATCTCAAGCCCTCTCTGTTCAGACCCTTCTTTGCACTAAGTGATCCCCCAGCTGCTCTCCTAGACTTGCAATGCATTTGCCAGCCTCATTCTAAGTAGGGTGCCAAGGTGCATATGCACCTTTGTGGGAGTCCCAGAAGGCAGTGTGCACAAAAGCTAGAACAGATAAAAAATCCTACAAAACTCTTCCAATTGAGCAGCCTGTCAGCAGGAAAGAATTACAGCAAGGGAGCTGCAACACAGCTATCAACATAAGAGAACTGGGATTAGCTAACTGGCTCTCCTTGGCCTTAAACACTGGGGAAAATCCCTAAGCCACACTTTCCTTACAATAATGCGTCCAGATGCCAAGTGAATGATTCAAAATGAGAAAGGGATGTAGGCATCCTTAGGACAGCATCCCACTAGAACAGATAAGCAAAACATCCAAGTGATTTAGGAAGCTTGATCACAGCTCTTCTAACAGTGCCCAAACTGGATACTTGAACCCCACTGCTGATCTCAGTTCCATCATCATTTCTAAGCAATAGGTCTGCACTATCATGGTCTGGTTTTCACACACTTTCTAAAGCAAGCAGAGCTTTGGCAACCTGCCTTGGGAGTTACAGGTGAATGTGTTTTCAAGTCTCCACTCTGCTCTACCACATGACTTGGACCAAATTTTACACTGCAGTAATGCAGAAAAATCTCTAAAAAAGCCAATCAGCTGGGCAGGAAAGAGATATCCAAGTAACATCCCCTGGGAGTGCCCTTTCTACAGGAAGGGCCAAACTCACCTCTAATCAAACACCTGTGAATCCTGAAGAAAAAGAAAGAAAACCCTCATGAAATCGTGGTCCAGCGGGAAAGTTTCAGAGCTGGCAATGAACCACAAGGCAAAGCCATTGGAAATCAAGCTCCATTACTTCTACTGAACACAGAACTACTTGTCTAAAGTATCTCTTACCTGAAGATCTCAGCAATTTAATTAAGTAAATGGCCCTCGGAGACAGGTAAGTATCATGATGCTTATGTTACAGATGGCTTGCACTGAAGCACTGAGCAGTTAATTGAGTTACCCATGACCACACAGGAGGAGTGGCACAAAAACACAGAAGTCCTGCCTTTCTGGTCTTTTTCTCCAACTAATAAGGCGTTCAATTTGATTCACATTAGTAGGTCTTTACAGCAGTCCCACAACAGATAGGCCCATCTGCACAGGAGGCCAGTTAGCTCACTGTGATGAAACTGGCAAGTCGTGACTTGTCCTGAACCTCTTCCCACTTTGGCTCAATCTGAAGACTGCCGTGTCACACAGCAAGTTTGCTCAGCTGCACCTCTGCTCTGGTTTTACATGAAGGACCACAGCCATGTGTTGGCTAGGCTTTACAGCTAGGTACAAGAGCAGGCATAAACACTGGGTGCTCAGCACCTCAGTCCCCCTGACTGTGAAGACCATATCTGTCAGGCTACCTTCAGCCATCCTGGTTCACAGGCTCTCAAAAGCAACCTCCAGGGCCAGCCTTTCTGACTCACTGTGCATATGGGCAGCGAGTCTGGCCTTGGATGTAGTTCCCAAACTCACAGCAGATGGACATCCTCCTGCAGATGTCCAGGAAAGTGGTAACAAAAGCTTGTCCATCTTTCAGTCAGCTGCCCCTGATAATTAGGAGTTCATCATCATTTTAAATAATGCTGTCATGTCAGGTCTGTTTATTGCCAAATTGGGTTTTTCTTTTGAGTTTCCAGCCCCATTATTTTCTTGAGCTCCAAAATACTCAAAGATGAGATTTACCTGAAGACAGAGCATTGCTTCCCAGCTGGCTAGAGGCAGGTGGATAGCACCTTTGAGACCAAAAATGGAAATATGAGAGAATGAAAAAAAATAAAACAGATCCTCCTGTTCCTAACTTTACATTTCCCAGTGCTTTAAAAGATGTCAAATGTTGTCACAATCTACCTCTCCTAGCAGCTGGAAAGCTGGATTGTGTATAACTAAAACAAGACATCAGATGTGTCTTGCATGGACTAATTTCAGCCCCTGTGAGAAATCAGAACAATGAGGGCACTCCCAGCTATGAAATTTATTGTTCATTAAAACAGTGCTGCTGGCAACATCACAATAGTTAAATAATAGTTTTAGCAAAGAAAACAGCATGGTATACAAATAGCAAAGTGATGAAATCAAAGAAATGAAAGACTCTGTGTATTGAGTAAATATGTCTGTGTGACAAATTATAAAGAAATAGATCAGAAAACAAGTGAAGAAATACATTTTGATTCTATTAAATTGCATAAATTTGTCACTGAAAGTGGAGTCATCTCTAGCTGGACTAGGCAAACCATAGGATGACTGACAGTAGAAAAGAGGCTCTTGCTGAGCTATTTAAGTACTTGTGCTCTACAACGCTATAAAGTTTCTGCAGCCCACCATAGAAATTAACTGCTGTGTTCCAATCGTGCACACAGATTTGGAGCTAGAGACATGTCCATTCAACCAAAGGCAAAGCACACTACATCAGCTTCATTATCTGGTCCAGTAGAGTATGTGGGGCTCTTTTGATTGGAACAACCCATTGCTAGTAATGTAGCAGGGAACTGGAGCATGCCACTGTTTAAAACAAAATAAAGCAAAAGCTTTTTATGAAAGCACTGAAAAAGTTACTCAGTAATACAACCCAAGTTGGATAAACCCTAGTTAACACGCCCATGGAGCTTTAATAACACTACTGAAGTGAAATTTATTCTGTCCAATGCACTGGTTCAATTAAGCACATGGGATGATGGTTTCTTTGCAGCTAATCCTCACCTAGCTCAGTCATTCAGAAGTTAAGGGGAAGACTGTCTTTTAACTTACCAAAGATAGAATTTTACAGCATCTTTGAGAAAAGGAAGCAAGCACATGCACTGTCACCTTCAAGCATTGTCAGTAACAAGTGGATGCAAAGAAGAAATTCTTATTATGTTGAAGCAAATACACAATCACATTGAGTAGCTGATGTTTAAGACTCAGAGACATCTCCTAGATTATCAACTGTGTTCTTAAAGGCATCTTCTTTAAGAGGAGAAAAGGAACGAATAATAAAACTCCCTAGACTGGAATTGACTCCAAGCATAAAACATTTCACTCAGAGCTGTTAAGAGGGTTCTTTTGTTTTTTATTAAACCATGCTTGTGCTTCAAGCAACAGCAAGTTACTAAGTGCTCAAAGAAACTAATCAGGATGCCTGAAGGCAACTTCACCTTCTGGACACTATGCTGGGTTTATGATTTGCTTCTTGTAACAAGAGCCCAAATTCTCTAAAGAGGTTGAGTTCTGCCTGGTTGGGGAACAGCTCACGAAGAAAGCCATGGGGTCGTGGCAGATGGCAAGCAGAACACAAACCAGCCTGGTGCCCTGGCAGCAAAGGTGGCTGGCAGCCTCCCAGGGTGTAGAAACAGTAGGCCGGCCAGCAATCAAGAGAAGTGATTATTCCCTCTGCTCAGCACTTTGTCAATACTGTATACAGTTTTGGCATCCCCAGCGCAGGGAAGCCTTGAATAAAGTGGAGCGAGCTCAGTGAAAAGCTGTCTGGACAGTAGGGCTGAAGCACTTCTGCAGAAAGGCTACAGGTGCAGGGCTTGCTCATCCTGGAAAGCAGATGGCCTGGGGGGGTTGTCAAGAGTCAGCCCCAGAGCCAACAGGGAGCCCTGCAAGAAAAGGAGTCAAGCTCATCACAGTAGGGCATGGTAGAAGGATGAGAGAACAGGTATGAATCAAAACATGAGAAGTTCAGCCTGAACACAAAAGAAAAGCATTTCCCCATTAGGACAATCAGACAGTGGGACAGATTGACCACGTTATGCAGTCTTCATCTGGGGAGGTTTGCAAGATCCAACTGTCTGGATGTTGAACCGTGCCTGCTTTGAGCAGATTAGACTAGAGATTTCCTGAGGTCGTCTGGACTATCAACAGCTGCATACCAGTAACTACAGACACATCATGATCACAGCTTGTGTTTTATTTCCAAAGGGCACCAACAGTATCAGAAGTGGCCAATCAGTGCAAAGGAAACAAACCAACATTCATTTGAGACCACACTCCTCTTTCTCTGGAATGAAGCAAGGAAAAACCCAGCCGTTCTTTCCCCAAGATGCTCTCAATCATCTGCTCCTACTGGTAATTAAAGAATAGCAAATAATCACAAGTGAAACTTTTTCCTTAAGTAACCTCTGAGCAGTCATTCTTCATCTCAGTCTTTTCCCTATCATAAGCCCTACTTCTCTTTTCCAGCATCACCCAAGCAGCCTACTGCAAGTCCAGCTGCTACAGTCACATTGATGACAACACCAGAGAATAGCACAGTCCAAACCACATCTTATTCCTTGCCTTTTACTTCTCCTCCACTGCAACTCTCTGCTTTCTTAATTTCTGCCTCTCATTCCTTCACTGAATGCGGGGAGAAAAAAAATAAGCCACCGGGAGCTTCATGCAATTCACGATCATGAAAAACTGACCTTCCACAAAGAGCTCAGCTGCTGTATAGCTGGGAAGCTGACACTCCTTTCTTCCTATTTCATTTTGGAAAGTCTGGGTCTATCAGAGTTGTACTAACATATTTATGCACCAGGTGGGTTATCCCAACTGCCACCAATAAATCTTAATATCTTTCCTCCACCAGTCTTGATAGCACCAAGTGATTGATGTTCTAAAACTTGGTATAAACATGGAGATAAACATCTGCCATTCCTTTCTTTCCTGGTCTTTACAGCACCAGCATTTTAGAAGTGACAACCCATTGTTTCACTTTTTAGCACAGCTGTTCTAAAGCAGCCTGAACAACAGAGGCTATGTAGAAACATTAATCTTTACTTCTTGGGGGAAATAATGGCTTTACAGAACTCATCCCCCACCACATCCCCCCTTATTTAAGGGAAAATGCATGGATAGCACTCTTAAAACTGGCACGATAGATGCCTAACAGCAGCATCTAAAGCAGCAATACCCCACTTCTGGCTCCTGGAGATTGGTACACCAGACTAAGATCACATGAAACAGTTGAGCCTTTCCTTGGAGGAAGGAAAAGATTCAGCCAGTCCAGAGTACTATACATCCTGTATTTTTACTTACTGATCAGTAAGGCATGCAGTGCACTGACCGGGGGACTCCAAAAAAACCATAACCAACACATGGAAAGCTGCTGCCCCAGATAAGTGACAATACACACAGACACCAATGGAGCAACTTGCTAGAGGTTGTGCAGCAGGGATAGCAAGCTCTGAACCAAAGCAGGTGCCCTAATTCCAGTCTTGGTTTCTATCCAAGAAAGATCCATTCCCCCAGCATATGAGCATCTGAAATACACGATCATTTGGTCTGCTAGAATGGAAATCACCTGGCAAAGGGAAAAAAACCCAACAAACCTAAACTAAAGGATGTAATGAGCTACTGTTACAAATCTGAACACTTGTGTAGATTTTCCACTGCTACTGAGGTTCACCTTCAATAGTTTCTTAGACACTGTCCAACCATGGGCAGGACTAAACATCCATCCTCACTTTCCCAACACTGCAACCCACACTTAAGAAAAGCTGCAAGTCATACACACAGTTCTTCGATGTCCTTTCTCAACTTACTTTCTTTGGTCCACAACACATGACAAAAGGCACCCATGTACTGAAGGGAACTCAAAGCATAAAAGAATGTACAGTGAGCAGTAAGACTAACTCATGAGAGAAGATCAAAAAGGATAAATATATTCTGTAAGAGCCAGATGCTACGCTGCTCTCCATAGGATTCAAAAACCTGAAGCCCAGTGAGGAATTCCAGTGCTGGCTTCAGGACAAGCTTGGGTTAAAATATATCCCAGCCTGAGAAATTAATTTGTTTGAACCAAATACGAACAATATGGTGGGACAGGAAATTGAACCAAAGCATCCCAAGTTCCAGCCCTGGGAAGTATCAATCATTGATCAATCATCTGACTCAAAGGACAAATGAGTGTAAATCAAGTGAAGTACATTTCTTTTCAAAAAAGCCCAAACATTTAGAGTATAGGTGGTGAACATAGAAAAGAAAGGGGAATAGGGACTACTCCTGCATTTTCTATTTCTTAAATTTATTTAGAGAGGGTAGGGGCAAAAATCCAGAAAGAACAACATGGTTAGGATAACACTGCTTTTTAATTGAAACCAGAAAGAAGAGTTCTAGACAAAATAAAATGAAGGCAATTAAGTGGTTAGCTGTTTTCTTCATTTCATGACTAAAACATACAATGTTGTCAAAACAAACATGATTGTGCAGTAAATGTTATTTTCACTTCCAAAAAGTATTAGCATTAAAACCAGCAAATATTGAAAGAAAAAGTTGTCATCATTTTTTAAATCCCTTGAAATAATTAAAGCAGCAATTCATCAGTTCTACATGGCTTAAAGGAAAGCAGCTATCCAGTATGCCACATTAGTTTAACATACCAGAGAATGAAATATGAAGCCTATAGGAATTTATTGGCTAAATACCATTACCACAGATTTGCCTCCCCTTTTTCCTTAGTGCTATGTTAAATAAGCTGAGGAGGAGGCTAAGCATGGAAGTAGATTCATTTCACCTGACTGGCAATTTGGCCCAAGTCAGAGGTATATCAGGACAGCAGGGGATGGATGTTGCATCATGGTGAAATTCATCTCTGCTCTTCCTCTGCAATTTTAGGGATACAAAACCACTAAGTATTTGCTGTAAATTGCTAGAGCAATCACCAGGAAAACATCCCAGGCTTGGGACAGAGCATCAGCTTCTCTCTCACACTAGCAGAGACAGATGACTGCTGGGAAGAAGCCAGTACAAGACAGTGTTACCCAGCCTCTCACTCAGCATCATCTGTAATAAAATAAAACCAGGCATTACAGAAACTCCAAAGAAACTTATTTTAAAAACATCACATAAAAGATTCTCATCCTGAAGTGTTTATTTCTATTTAGTTGTTTTTCACTTTTATTCAGCTCCTACCACAGACTCTAGAGCAGCAGGGAGAAAGCACTTAAACTGTCAACTCTGATGTGCCACACTTACACCTACGAGAGCCACAGGGGTGCACAGCTTGCTGACAGCCTCAACAGAAACAAACAGGGCACCTGAGCTGCCATATTTAAGGCACTGGTGGCTTAGGGGTCATTTCAGGAAGACCCAATAGGTTTGCTTTGGTATCTGAAATACAAGTTTGCCAGGTGCATCCTCTTCCAGCATGATCATCCACAGCACTAGCAGAAAGTTAAACATTCAGTATTCCAGCTCAGCACAAGACTTTACTCTATTAGTGGAAAATGAGATGCCTCCATCCATATTATCAGAGCACACAAACTCCCCTGCCTATAAAGCCCTTTCATTTTATGATCAGTACAATAGTTCTGCAATAGAACAGGCTATAATATTTTATTAATGTTAAACTTGTCCACCTGGGAATCTATACAAATCACCGTAATTTTGTTTCACTAATGTTTGTTATTAATCTTCCTTTCTCAATAAAATGGGAGCAAAATATTGAAGAAGGCCCTCTCACTGATTTTTTTTTTTTTTTTTTTTTACATTTTTCACCCTTCTCTCTCCCCCTCGTCTGGGCTTCTGTCCAAAGTCACAATGAGTTGAGAATAGGATGTTCAGAAAGTATTTTATAATTCTTTAATCACCACACTTTGACACACTTTAGTCATTTGGGCTGGAGCATTTTGATATAAGCCAATCCCATGTAGAGATGGAATCAGGTCAGCAAGGCAATTAATCATCTCTGCATTTACACTCTCAGCAAAACAATACAAAAACAAAAGAATGGATACAGAAGGGGGGAGGAGGGTCACCATAACCTTAATCTGATGGGCAAATAATTGGCTTGGCTTTGCTTCTGCAGTGACAGCAGAAAGGTGCACAGCTCACATTTAGCAATATACTTGCACAGCCAGCCTCTGGGAACACAGAGCAGTACGTGGGTAGCTCTGAGCGTCCACTAGCATTCTAGCAGCAGACTGCTGCAATTTTCTGCACTTAGCTCTTCTCCTTGCATTGATAGAGGCTTTTTGTCCTAAAACGGAGAGTTTGATATCTCATCTTTTAAATACTATGTACTGCCTAAGGCTTGATAACTACAATTTTGTGCTAATGTTTCAACAAACTCAATGAGAGAGGTAATAGTAGAGATGAGTATATGCTGGTTTTCCACAGAATGGCCATATTTCCCAGTGTATACTACATTATTTTTCTGTAATCTGAGAAGTACGTATAAGCAGTTCCCAGAACAGCATGAGCAGGCTGCCCAAAATGTCTTGCAAATGGTCTTCAAATTAAATGCCACCAGAAGAAATACTATTCTCTCCCCTCCCACTCTAGTACACCAGTAAAAAGAACCTGTTGCATCCAGGAGTAAACAGAGGCACAGAAAGGGTATGTGGAATGTTGGAAATACAGCAGCATCATTGTTCCTTTTCCATCTCAGCCACTCAGCCAAGTGACACCCTCAAAAGCAGAATAAACTCACCAGTACAAAGCTTACGGTGAGATAGGTATCTACCCCAGTAGAAGCGAGAACTAAACAAAGCATGAGCAAATCCAGGGGTGATTATTCCCTCCAGGTTCACGGGGACTTGCACATGTTCAGTGCTTCTGGTTCTGTAACCTAGACTAGACATTGAAATGAAAGCATCATGGGATATGAAGTTTGGGGGTCAGTTCTCATGATGCCTCTCTTTCACAAGGTGACAGGTTTCCTTAGCCAAATAATTCCAGAAAAGCACTTTCCCCAAAATATTATCCTTCTCCTGTCCCCACAAAACACACTCACATGCTGACTTAGAGAAATCAAAAACATTTCCCTTGAGAAATCTTCCAGCAGCCAAATACTTATGAGATAGCTTCTGATTTCGGGAAAACTACTCTGACATCCAGTAGCCTGGATATTTGCATACAACATCTCCCACAGACAGCTGTGCAAACTCAAAACATTTGAAGACTTGGGGAAAACTTAGAAATAACTTTTCCTCACTCCATATAGCCATTCAGAAAGTTTACTGAGCAATGACAGATCCTTTCACTGCATTACTCTCTTCCAGCCCCATGGTCAAAGAGTCAAGAAACAAGCTCTTCCCAGTGCCATCACTGCCCTGGTACTGCCAGTAGTGAGTTCAGTCAGTTAAGAATTACTTGTACGGAGCCAAGATCAATAAAGCTATAGTGCAGCAGAGGCAGCTCAGGCAGACTCACAGGCAGCATAACTGGGAGTGATGGGCTGAAATTAAGCAGAAGGAAAATTTTGGCTGAACAGCAAGAGAAATTTGCTTTGCTAATGGGTCAATCAATTAGACCCAGCACACACCTCTCAAGGGAAGCATGCAGGGAAACCTGTCACTAGGATCACTTAAAACTGGAGTGAAGGAGCTCTAGAGGTTGTCACTGCATAAGCAGGTCTGCAGTTTGCATTTCAGGAGCCTTGCAGTTCCCTCTAGCCATGGGATCAAACCCGAAGCTGTCCAGCTTACGCTGCAGACAGAGATCTTAACCCTTTTGTACCTATAACAAGTCCATATCCCCAAAGGCAATGCATCACTATTTCCATCCTCCCATATTTAATCCTCCAATACTTTCAGAATGGCATTCATCTATCTAACAGTCACCGACTTTTAGGATGTTAGTTATCTGAAATCCAGCTATCTTATTACCTATCACTGGTAGAACAAGCTACTGAAATAGGAACTTATGTCCAAAAGTACATGGGTCTCTCCAATAACCATCCAGGGAGTCTGAAATAATAACTCAATCAGTAAAAGTTTCGCTTTTTTAAAAATTAAGTGATTATCTGTGAGACCTTGGCTTCTTATAATGCTTAGCTGCAAGCATGTGAATCATATGGCCATACCATAAAGGATCTTTGCTTGTTTATCAAGGAAAATAGAGACTACAAAAGGATAAGACTTTTCTTTCAAAACAGGAGGCAGTGCAAATACCAGAGTGAAAATTAAAAGATTGTGTTTGTCGAACAGCAAATGGATAAACAAGATCTGAATATAATTATGCTGGGCATTAAGGAAAGATCTTTCAATTGACAGATCAGAAAGATTTAAGTGTTTGTCTCCAACAAATACTACAGGGCAAACCATTTAAAAACAGTAGCAAAATAGAACTTGGTCCATCAGTGCAGGAGCTATACATTTCCCACACCAGAATGGATCAGACCCTGTTGACTTAATAGACCATTACAGCTGCTGTGTTCTTGCAGTATCACTGCTTATCAGTAGTGGGATTTGAACCTTGGCCTACTGACGTGGTGCTCCCAGCAAGAAATTACTTGTTATGGAAGAAGTGCAGGGAAAACAAAAGCACCTGTGATGCACAGCTCCAGGACAGCACAAAAATGCAATGGGTGAGAGGACCAGAGAAAAAGGGAGAAGCCCTTAATGTAGCAGGAGAGGAGATCATTTCACACTAAGTATCTCAATAGGTATCTCAATAGGCTCTACACATGCAAGTTTTGTGAAACATGCTAGTGAGGCTGCTAACCCCATCAGGAGTCCCACTGATCAAACTCTGCTTGTCCTGAAATGACTTTGGATCATGACTACTCTCACACCCTGAGATGTGAAGACTGATGACTTCTGCTAACAATGATAATTCCTCTGCTTTTTTTTCTTCAAGCTAGAGTTTTCTCTGCCTTAAAAAGATCAAGAAGGTCAAATATCGCAGTCTTCACACAAATTTCTCAGACACACTGGTCTAGATAGGCTCATCTAACGCCTTGAGTCAATCTCCTCGGCTGCAAATTGTTTCTTGGCTGTTGCCCTTGTCCTATTGATGTGACAGAACCTGCCATGGCCAAGGTACCATTTTGACATTTGAATCTTTGTCTGCTTGCCCCCTTTTAAATGGTTCACTGCATTTCTTGAAGGTGCCTTTTGAAACAAAGCACAATCCCCCAAGCACAGACTCCAGGCTGGTGTAAGTTAAAAACCAAGCAGGCTGTCTAGGCACATTTTCACTTTAAATTATAGCTAGAAATAAATTAAAAAAAAAAAAGCAAGTGGGGAAAAAAAAAAATCCACAAGATTTTACATATTGAAATTAGTAAAGACACCAATACCTCTGCTTCCCCAATAGATGGTGCTGATAATTTCTCTCTCAGATATTCATAAATTAAAAAAAAAAGTGGGTCCCTTTTGTGGCAATGCTGCAGTGAGAGCAGTGAAATGGGGCAGAGAAAGCAAAGAGAAGAGTTGCAGAAGGAGCTCTGGGAAGGTGTGGAATGAGAATTCTGTCTCATCCTAGCAATATTGCTAGTGCTTTCTAATTTTTTTTCATTAAGTGTTAAGCTCTTGAAACCTTTCCCTAATGTTTGCAGCACCCTTTTCCTTATGCGAAAAAGGATGAAGAGTGTCAAACTGGTAAAAGCTTTTGGGGAAAAAACGTACTGGCTTATTAAGGGAAAATAGCAGGAATAACACCTCCCCTCTTCTGTCACTCCTCTGGAATGGATACAACACCCAACTTGTAACAACAACAGTTGCTTAGTGTTCCTGGTTATCAATCAGTGTAACAGCATGCTTTCACTGAAGACTTGTTGGAGTTAAAAATGTTTACAAAACAGCCCTGTTTGTGGGTTTCCCAGCCCCCTTCAACTCCCCAAGTTCATAAACAAGGAACTGGTTAAATATACCTCAAAGTGTTAGAAAGCTATAGCAGGGCTTGAGAACTGGATAATTAAGAGCTTGACTTCCTTAATTTGGGCAAAAAGAAAAACAACAGAATGTGAACAAATAGAAGAAAACTACTTCATTGAGAATAAATGCAATGTTAACTTGGTTCAAGAGCTCTTTAGAAAACTTTTACCTCAGCTGTATCATCACACCAGAGCTGTTGCATTTGTCCTACAACTTCTCATCCTATGCTCAGGCCATTATCCTACATCCACAGCATAATAGGACTCACATTCACAAGGGGCTGTCTTAAAACCTTCATATTCCTGCTGTATTTTCTCAGCTATGGCTTTGTCAGCCACAAGGGCTATTTAGTTGTTCCATACCCTGAGTACTGCAGAAGACAACATTAAGAATGAGTGACACGGTCAAGCAATTTTTAAGCACTGTGTAGTTTACTCAGCTGCACTGGTTTATGCATTAGGACTACAAAGTAACAGGAAACCGGGGCAGTCAGACACAGATGGGGTTTTAAGAGCAGAGGTGCCATGGTCTGAAATACAATGTTTTCTTACAGGAAAGTGAGAGCAAGAAATGCAGAAAACATCCCTGTGGAACACACAGCAAATAGAAACTGCATTCAGTCATTCATGTTCTCTCTAGATGAAGCAGCACTCACAGACAATACCAGAGGGACCTGGGCCAAAGACCCTATTTGCAGAAAATAGTCAGCACAGGAGCAAAACATGGGACAAAAGCCATTCTTTGCCTGGCACTACAGGAAGGAGTGCTGTCTTGAGATGCACAGGCAGAGAGTCTTCCCTACCCCATATGAATGTGTTGAGCACTTTGTAACTGGTCCCAGTGTTCCCCATACTGTGCAGTAGGGAAAAAAATACAGGGTGGAAAAAAAACCCCACAAGAACAAGAAAAAAAAACCAGTATACATGAACAGTTAGAGCATGGTATGTATATTCCTCATGCCACGGGAATTTGCATTTGTGCAACTCAACCAGCTATCCTTCAGCAAGTAAGGCTATTTCTTCATTAAATACTCCACAAGATCCAAGCCTGAAAAAGCTTACACTTCTGGAAGTGCTGGGCACAACCTCCTCTCACTAGTCTCTCTTCCCAGTCCCGCAGACATTCAGGCTGTGAAACTTGTTAGCCACATCAACCCACAGGCATAATCCCACATCAGCCTTGACCACCCCATTCCCTGATGAGGACCAACTCTCCCTATCATTCCCAAAACACAATCCTCACCCTTTCTTTGCACCAGGGAGTGACAGGGCCAACTCAGGACTGTAGGAGAAATTGCTTAGATGAGCCTCATGGAACTAACTGCTGCAGAAATGGTCCATATCTAATTCATTGGACACTTCCATAAACTAAAATCAATGCTTCTTGGTGAGCTCTGTTAAAGCTGTCATGATCAGAGAACAAAAATCAAGGGAGTAGAAGCAACATTCAAAATGAGCCTTTGGAAGGAATCACATATTACTAGAATAGGTGCTTTGCCAATAAGCACTAGGAGATCTTTCCTCTCTACTTTTGCATCTTATTAACAGGGTATTTTAGTGCATCACAGCCTCTGAAGAAATTTAGATTCATGGGTCCCATGGGAGGTAGAGCAAGAATTTTAAAATGCACGCCACAGTTTAGGAAACTGAGTCAACAGAAGGTACAGGGATTTTCTGGAACACACATAGGAACTCTGGAGCAGAGCAGGTAACTG
Source organism: Megaceryle torquata (assembly GCA_024611175.1). NCBI lineage: Eukaryota > Metazoa > Chordata > Aves > Coraciiformes > Cerylidae > Megaceryle > Megaceryle torquata. The sequence continues at coordinate 18,741 of JANIJG010011540.1, read as the reverse complement.
AACTGAGATTTTCCAAGCCTCAGCTTAAGATCTACAAGCACATAAACTGTGCTGCCTCCCTTCTGTCTACAAGACAAGTCTCCCAAAACAAAAATACATATACCTGGGAAGGAAAGCACAAGTAAAACCCTAGCACTACAGAACTCAGAGCATGAGGGAAGGGAAGAATACTCTCGAGCAGCAAATGAACAGAACTCAGGCCTGTATGTATATATACAGCATATAATGCTGATTTTCACATGCTTGCATCTAAACTCTGATCCACAGAGAAAACAGCTCTAAAATATTAACCACAGCCATTATCGAAGGCTCAGTTCTGACAATGTGTCTTATGGTTCATTTACCAAGAAAAAACAGATGCAATTTTAGCTACTGTTAAAATTAATCTGCTTTTATCAGAGAGAGGAAACTAATCCCACCTGCCCAGTTCCTGTCCTTTTTCAGAGGAGACCAACACAGAAGCAGCAGGATTTAAATAACCAGGATTTCTGCTAAACCTTTTTGCACACACAGTTCACCCAAACTTCTCTCTAAGCTCTTGAACTCTTACTCTAAGGTAGAGCTAAAACTTCAGCTGTTGCATGTCCCCAAGTCAAAAAAGAGTTTCCTGGGGAAAGAAGAGAAAGCCAGGAGGGCCATGAAGAGGCAGAGCTCTCACTTAAGTTACAACCCCTTTGGAGCAGCTCACCAAGTCACACATCATTGAGCAGCTGGCATATCCCCACTGAAAGGGTCCAGGGTGGAGTTGAATGACCCCGTCCACAACACACAAGGAGCTGGCTTCAGAGCCTGAACATATCCCTCTAGTTCCTGTCCATCATCTTCAGCATCTTTCTGCATTCAGAAAGCATTAAAGTTTAGTATCATAATGGAAATATCACTCATTCTCTAGGCTTGAGTTCTCTTTAGATTGTTGCTATTGACAGCAAGCCCTGAGAGAATTATTATTTTTTTATTGGTATTATTTTCTAGTACTGCACATATAACAATAGCTCTCTAGAAATAGCAAACAGATATAAGCAAATGAATGGAACTGCCTCATGTCTTTCATTTAAAGCAGGCTGATTTTAGTCCTTTTGTTCAGAAACAAATTTTTTTAAAAATTAGGAGCTGTGTGTTGGGGCTGAAATAAATCAGGTAAATAGCAGGAGAAGGAAGCTTGCTATGACTTCAAAGTACAGTGAACACAATGATGGGACTTGGTGGAATAAGAAAACTAAGGCTGAATTTAGTACAAATGGCTCCAATGCTATCAAAGGTTCTGTACAAGCTCTAATGATAATTCAATTGCATTGCTCACTGGAGAGAAGGTAGATGGAGATCATTTCATGTTTTTTAATTAGCAAAATATTTCATCCTGGCTACAATTTACCTTCTGCATAAGGGAACAGAAGTGTCAATGACAAGTTGCAGCTAGCTTGTGGCTATGTGGACAGACCTCCATTCTACTTATGCACGTACCAGGGGAAATGTTACTCAGTGGCAACGGATACCATCCACAGGAAAAATAGTGAGAAGATTTCTGTGTGGTTCTCATAATGTCCCCCCTTTTTGCATAGCATATAGGATTGCTGGAGCATTTCACTTCTGATAAGAGAACTCCTCCCACATAGCTTTAAACACTGTTTTTCTATTCCAAAGTGAACACTTCTGATTTATTTAGGAAGGTAGGGGTATGTTGAATTACATTAAAGGGCAGGACACGTGCCAAGCCCTGTCTTGAATAAGTCAGTTCCCAGACACCACTTCAGGCCTCCATAAAGACAGTCCTTTTATTCCAACACGATTAGAGCCAAACAAAAATATTAGACCTGCTCCTTCTCATCTTTCTAGTGGAAAGAAACAGGAAAAAAAAAAAAGTAATGGAAAGACTAAGAACTCAAAGCCCAAAAGAAAAACAAGACCCAAACCAATTTATTTCCAAAAATTACTTCCAGATTAGTCCAAGAACTTATGCCAGCAGAGCAGCTAATGCAGCCTAATATATCCGTAGAGCACAGCTCTATAGAACAAGCTCTCCCTGCAGATGAAAAATGAGCAGACAGATGATTATTTTGACAGAGGTATCTGGAGTAGCAGGACCACTGGCTGCATGACACTTTGGCCCATGCAACTGCTGTGCCTTAACCTTGCTAGAATGAAAGCTACATCACTTTCACCTTCTGGGAACGCAGAATTTGTCATTTTCTTACACAGGGGCTGGTGATACTGTTTGGCTTGTGACACCAGCATAAGAGGTGCTGGAGTAACAGCCAGAAGAAAGGACAGTTGGGATGCTATTTGTCCATTATCATTCACCAACAGAAGTGGCCATCCCCACTGTCTTTCAATGCACACAAAAAATACCAGGAACAAGACTACGCTAATAACCAGTAAGACAAATCTTAGTAAAGATCACCAAAAAGAGTAGTAGATCTACATACAGATTGGTTTTTGCATCTCCTACAATAAAAATCAAGCAGAAAATTAAAAAAAAAAAAACAAAACCAAAAACATTTTGTCCTCAATCTTGTATTTGAAAATCTTCTTCGTAGAAAAAAACCTACAAACAGCAGTGCAAGATCTGTCCCTTCTACTCTCCAGAAGGAACTATGCAGTATGAAGACAGAAGGCCTCCTGCCAAAACACTGGCTAGGAAGAAGATACTTGTGGGTTAAAGCGGGTGTTGGCAGACCTTCAAGAGAAGCAAGCCAAGCTGTGCTTCACTTCCACAAGTTAAAGAAGTTGGAATGAAAGTGGTGGATAAAAAAAAAAAAAAAAATTTAGAATGGAAGAAGCCACCTTAGAAAGAAGCCAAAGGGAGCCAGCCTATAAGCTGATACAGGGGCTGTGATTCTTGGTCAGACCAGAAACTCCCAGCCACCCAGAGATGATGATACACTGCCAGGTATCAGGTACTAGAAGCTGCCTCTGTGCCTTTCACAACATACAAACCTGTTTAAGATCAACCCTTTGCCCCTTTGTCACAGGCTGACAACACCAGCCTAAAAAATAAAAAAGGAAGCAGCAGTACCATAGAACAAACTTCTGCGGGCAGACATGCAAAAGCTTCAGCTGGAAAAAAATCTCAGGCTTAAATGAAGTATCTCACACTAGTACAACTGAAGGAGTTGCCACATAATAGCCCATCTGTGATAACTGTCCACATGAAGGCTCCTCATCTTGAAAGAAAATTCCATTTAAATGCCAGCATGAGCTACAGTAAATATAGGTATGCTTTAGGTAACCTCCTGCAAGCCAAAAGTATGTATGACATTACCACTCCTTGGCTCAACAGTGTCAGCCTACTGCACCTCAGGTCTAAGCCTCAAATCCAAGCTAGGCTGCAAACATGCTGCTGCAATCACACCGTCAGCCTCAGGAGAGCTTGTTTCTAAGGCTTCCTGCTCAAAAGGCAAGAGTGCACCACTAGAATTCCCCACTGAGACTAGGACAATCCCTCGTACATATTAGCTTTTTTCACAAAGACACAGGAGGGTATAAAGGCTTCTGGTTTTACTTACATCATCCTTCTAAAAACATAAGCTGCTAGGCTACAGGCTTTTGTAGTCCCCAATTATTTTATTTCACTCCTTTCTGAGCCCAGACAGGAGCTCTCCAGCAACAAGAACTTGTATGTCTACAAATAGAAAGGCCATTCCCTGCCAAATTCCAGAAGGTAAACAAAATACATCTCTCTGGCAAAATGTCTCCACACCAATTTGTGTAATTACCTACATCCCTTAAGAGGGTCTTGTTCACATATTATAGTTGTGACTCAAAGCATTGAAATACAATTAAACCAGATGCATCAGACACGACTTGCTGGCTGGCTCATGTCAAACAACCATAGGTGGTAGCTGAGAGAGATGACTTTCATTCAGAGATGCTGAGAACAAATAGCACAGAGCACGCATGGAAAATCACAGCATGGAAAGCTACTTCAATGTAAACTCATCCATGTCCCACTCTCCAGCAACTGTCTCTGCCCACTGAGTATTAAATTTTGGCTAGCAGTGTTAACATCTGCCAATTTATCTCCTTCAAGTCACTCTGAGTCCTCCTCCAGGCTGTTTCACAGTAGTACAGGATTCACCTGTGCATAACCAGGTTTCACTGCTTTTATTCTGGCTCTTACCCTCTTTCTGCCTCTTTGTTACCAGCCAGTACTTCTCCATTACTGAAGTCAAAAATTGCCAACAGAAAATCCACACACCTTCTCAAAAAGCTTAAGCTCTTCTCTTTAAATGAAATCAATCCAGATGTCTGCATCTTGACTTTTAAAATGTTCTTTCCCTTGTAAAGTCTCCTTTTAGCCAATTTTTGAACTAAAAACCACCCTTAAAACCATTACCCCCCCATCCACAAACCCTGCCTTGTTTCCTCTTTTTTCCATTGCTTGCTCTTTCACTTCTTAAAGCCATGTGCCACGAGCCTAGTTTTCCAACCCCATCACATCATTTTTCTCTACAAGCAACTTCAGTTGTCTACTCCATTCTACTGATTTTCCAGGCAACATCTTAGCACTTTTCCAGCCCTACCCTTCCTTATTTTGCTATGTTTATCCTTCTCTAGTTAGCAAGCCCCACAACATAGAGGCTTCCTACCTGCTTTGGACATATCTCTTCCTTGGCACCTCTTCAGTGGTAGAAAACATTTCAGATCACAGTGTTTTTCTTTGGTTGTTGAGGTGACTCAACAGCAGGTTTTCCTCCCAAAGCTTGACTACCGGTCAGTTTCTCAACACATTCAATAGACTACTTACAACTTTCTTCAGTCCCACGAGCAATTTACCTTTCTACTCTTACTCCTCTTATCTCTTCCTCCTCCTTAATCACTATTCCTTCCAGCTGGAAAGACAAGAAATTACAGCCAGCTGGGTCCCTTGTCCTTCAGGAGCTAATTTACACCCTGAGAGATTCCTTCAACTTCTTTCAAATTGCTTTCTACTGCCTCTCATCACACCTTAAAATCAATGCTTATCTTCTTGTGTGTTTGTGTCTGTCTGTATTTTCTTTATAATTATTTTTATTTTCCTTTTAGAAATTAATTATCTAAATCCAAAAAAAAGCCTGTACTAGGCTGAACTGAGCGATCACATAATTGATGCATTTGTAAACCCCATATTTCTGCTGGTTCTTGTTTCCTGTTCATACATTTTAAGTAAGAACCATTTAGCTAGTCTACCTCCTGCCTAAAGAAGAGACCATTGCAGTCAAGTTACAGGACTCCTCTGTAAAGCAATCCAGAGCATTCCTGTACCTGTTACTCCAGTGGAGTGGCTTCATCCACCTCCCAGATCATTGCTAGCTGGGACTGTCAGTGGAGCAAGGAATTAAGTATTTGTCTTTAAAGCATTTCAGTGCTGTAAAAGGAACACTGTACAGAATTTGTAATTATCAGGGAGAAGACATCTCAGTGTTCTGCAATAGAACAATGTCAATGATTAACGCTTTTAGGAGGCTCCTGCTTGGGTGGAACTCGCATACCTCAGGATCTCACCTGTCAGTCTCTGAACTCTCTTCAGCAAAGATCTCCATCTGATTAATAATGCAGTATGTCCTTTTTTAAAGAAAATGCTCTCTCTACAGAAAATTAAGTACAAGTATCCTGAGTAACATTTCATAATGAGATGCTGAGTCCTTTGCATTATAGTCTCTGCTCTTCACAAAACTTCTCAAGGTACCTCTTTGCCCTACTTGCTCATTAAGGTTTGTTTCTTGTCAAAATCCACCTTGACAAACACAAGATTTCTCAGAAATTACTCCTTCTGCCTGGTCTTGCAGTACCTCAGCATCAGAAAGGAATAGAGATGGATTGTCTTTCTGCTTGCCACAAAGCAGTTCTTGGCATTATCTAAGTGAATCTTGATTGACATGAGTGGAAAAAGAGTGCAAACACAGATTCAACATTCCTCCTCAACCATTTCATTCTGAGATGGTGCCAGACGCAATGGAGAGAAAGAAAGGATAAAGCAAGGCAGGCAATGAAATTTTCTTCTTTGTGTCTGTGCGTGTTTCTAGTGATTCTTTGCTATTTTTGGAAGGATCTTTATAAACTAGTTTGGGGTTTATTTTCTTATTCCCCTTTAAAGCCATCACTCAGATATCTCACTGATAAGCCTGCCTTAACTTGAATAGTACTGAGGAAAATTGGTGCTGCTTTACAGCACAGACATTGGCAGTATTTTAAGAGATGAGCAGCCACCAAAGCACAGGCAGATAATCCAGAGCATAAACATTTCCTGGAAATACTTGCTACGCTTAACATCACTTTATTAGTTCACAAAAACATCAGAGTATCTTTGGTTAACTGCTCTGAGAAGTGATGTTCACCTATATTGAAGCTATACTTTACCCCCACTGTTCTTTGTGGTGAAAATACAGATGTAGTGAACCTGCCCAGATAGGGTGATTTCCCTGGGGAGGGCTAAAAAGGACCAGCACCCAAACAGGACAGGACAACAGCAGAAATCACTTCTACCTCTGGATAAAACTAAAAGGGGGGAATGAGAAGCAGGAAGCACCAAGAAATGCATTTCCTCCCTCCAAATTTATGCATCAGTGAGAGAAACCATCACCATGAATATGTTATTTGCTGCACTGGATCTTGGGTGTATCTATATCTTGTGTGTATTGTAACGAGTTATGGACAGTGACATCACTTAAGTCACCTAGAGCCTGTTACACTTAAGAACCAAAAAAAAAAAAAAAAAAAAAAAGGAAGGAATGCAAACTATTTCCAGACTTCATAAAAACAGTGGCAAAACTGGTCCACATGTAGTGTGGTGGTGCTGAATTTTGTCAGGTTTCAGCTGTGATCCTGTCCAACGGCTCCTCAGCCATCCAAGTAGCCTACTGCAATCCCAGCTCCTGGCCTAATTCTGAGCTTCATTACAAGGAATGATGTCAAAGGAAGCTGAGGAAAAGGGAAAATAATATGCTTTCTCTGGAAGTTTTCCAGGAAGTTTTTGACAGTGTACAAGGGAAGAGACTATAAGAATCTGTGTCCTAAGGAAACTTCAATGACTAAATCCACAGAGTCTCAACTCAGTTCTCACAGAACTGGCCCATTCTAAGCACTTGGAAAAAAAAAATTAAAAAGACAGTTTTCCTTCTCTGAGTTCATGAGTTGGACTTTCCTAAGATTTCTCAACCAGTTGAAATCCATTAATTTTTGGTGTCCTGGTTTACCCAGTCCTTGAGGTGCATCTGGTCTTGTTTTCAAACTTGTTCTGCATGGACAACATTGGTGTCACCTGGATTTGTAAGGAGCAGCTAGCAGGGCAGGAGCCTCCCACTTGATGCTGGAAGATGTGATGCACAATCCCCTAAACTAGACACTGTGATCATACAGTCACATGTGCTCCCCATCAGGTCTGAGTCCACCCTGCATCCTTGTGCCTATAGCAGACTTGTCCATCTAGAAGGCAGGACGAGAAATAGTAGGTGGCCACAGCAGGACCACCACCTTCATGCCCAAGCTTCAACTTGTTCCTCTCCATGCAGAGGGTGTTCCTGCTGGCAGTCAGCAAACAGCTGCCAGCTGTCAGCGAGAGGCTGCTGGCTGTGCAACCACCCCTTGCTAACACCTGCAGCATTCCATTTAACTGCTGCCTTGGCCTGCCAGAGTAGCTGACAGGTTTGACAGAGTCAATGCAAGCTGCTTTGGCTCGTAAGCTGGCCTTTTCATCATGACAGTTATTAGGGTTATGTTCACCTTTCATTAATAAAGAAACACACGCCTTCCCTAGCCCTTCTGCATCCAGGGAAGGCATCAGCACTCGCACACCTACATGCACAGGTGTGTGGGGCACCATCCTCCTGTGTTTATTGCTTTTCATATTTTTAGGAATTACACTCAGAATATGTTGCTGTCTCAGCTGTCACTGCTTGTCACATTACAGTAATGATCGCTACTTTCAGAAGCCAGTTCAGGTTGTTTAATCATCACTTCCCTCCATGCTGTCCATCAGAGGGTGGTTGCCAAGCAACAGCATCAACAGAGAGGGCTGTGGGTTGCTGGTGAGTAGGAGGAGGAGGATGGAGCACACCAGGGTTTGCAGGGAGGAAGATCTCACATTCCCATGGGAGATGGAGGCATGGGAGCTGCTGAGTCTATCTGTTGGGATCTCAGCCTGCAGCATGATGAAAATAACAGGGATTTCAGTGGTTGCAGAACCCAGGGTTTTGGTGGAGGAAGGAAAGATGGCAAGACCCTGGTCCATGGCACAGTAATGCAGAGTTGGGTTCCTTGTCTATCTCTTTTAGGTGTCCATGGTCCAGCTCCCTCCATCTCAGGTGGGATGGGGAGGCCCTGCTGTCCTGACCAGCTCACAGCCACGGGCCCAGCCTGCAGTTAGAGACAGATTGAATCAACTACACGTATTCCTTTAACAACTTTAAAATGAAGTTTTGGGGAGTGGATGAGGAGTTCCTGAAGAAAAACGAAGAAAACCAAACCAAACCAACCAACCAAAAAAACCCACATGTCAATTTATAAAAGTTGAGAAAAAAAATGGAAGACAACACTGAACCTGGGACTTTTCATGCAAAAGATGAGCTGGAGAATGTTCTGGTTTGTTTTGTTTCATGTTGTTTTGCAGGAGAAACACAATTAAACAATCATTTGCGTTTAAACAAACAGAAGCAGATCTGCATCAAAGCATCTTTGGATTACAATAGTCTAAATAGTTATTACTAAACTTCAGTGGCTTTTCTGTAGAGATATTTGGCAGTCCAAATCTACATAGCCCACATCTATATTCTTCTTACTTCTACCCCAGGCTACGTTGCCCTTAATGTATAGAGGGGAGCATGGAAACAGATACAAATGTAGCGAAGGAGGTATAGTACAGTCCCTTCTCATGGTGTGATCCTCAGCCAGACTAACATCTCAGGGAATAATTATCCTCAAAAGTCTTCTAATTAGTGACATTCCACCACAGACATATGCATTTTTGTATTAAGTTTAATGCACCTGCTGTTTTGCTGGCTTGTCTTTTATTTACCTGTTTATATTTTCCCATAAAAAAAAAAATTACAACATCTATTAATCTTCATGTAATCAAATTAAGGTCTAATTTTGATTTGCAGATAACCATTGCCAAAATTTTATTTTGTTTCCAATAATGATTAATTTACAGTTTTTATCTTCTGTCTATAGAATTTTATTTTTTTTTCTTGGAAACCTGAACTAAAATTCAATGGAAAGCAAATTAATTTTCTAGATCATATTCTTTGGCATATAGAGCTCAAATTTTCCACCATAAGGATTATATTTATGCCAGGAAAAAAAAATACATTTACACTTACAAATAGGTACATTCTTAAAAAAATACAGTCCTCAAATATTCATGTGAATATTCAGTGGAATTCACTTCTCCTAGGTCTGTTTTCAGAGGATATTCATTGAAAGGTACTGGCAGCACCAAAGTTCCAAAGCAGGGAACCTTAAGCTTTTTCTAAGGGTTTACACTGACCCAGTCACACAAACAGAAAGGGATCATGTGACCTCTTTCGTCTACTGAGAATACACATTGAATTTAAAATGAGAATCTTCCATGCAAACTCTATTCTAAATAATTAAATGGAGTCCATTCCCACATTATTGAGGAATTTCCCACTGATTTCTGAATCAGGAATTTAATTAGTTCAACCCATCCTCATAAAAAAATGAAGTGCACCTGAGAAATCACATATTGAGCAGAGATAATTTATGAAGAGAAAAACAAGCCTACATTTGTTATATAAAATATTTCCCTTGAATTATTTTCTCAACCTTAAACATAGTGGGAGAGGTGAGAATGAAGGAGGAAAAGGAACATTTGGGGAAAGGCACGGGATGTCTCTGTTGGGTTATCTAAATAGCCTGAGATTTCCTAAAGAGCCTTTCATTTCCTCCTGAAGACCTGCATAAAAATGATCTGCAAGAGCTCATGGCACTGCTCTCCTTAGGTAATCACCACAAAGGGTGCTATAGAACCTAACACAGGATGTGAGCACTGCCACTGAGTTGGGACCTGGTGTTGCATGGGATCAAGAGCTTCCCCTGTGTAGCTGAACACTCTCCACCCAAAACAAACCAAACACAAACAAACAGCCCTTCCATGCCTTGGGAACATGTTTGCTTTGAAATGACAACTGTAAATCATTCCCTTCCATCTCTTCTCCTTCATCTTTTGATTTGACATAGTTGTGCAAAGCATGAAAGACTCTGCCAATGGGCTTTTAGGTTCCAAGAGGCTGCAAGAAGCTATACACAGGACATGGAGGACATATTCCTGGTTACAGCCTGAATACATCCTGATGAATTAATTTCAGACATCTTCTCAGCCATATTCTTTATGTACTAGATGTACTGTGGTATTTTTGCCAGTTCAGACAGTTCAAGAGTATATTCCATATCTTGCTGCTTCTGCATTAGGGAAAGCAATACTACAGGGGGAAAAAAATGCTGTTGGTTTTTTGGTTTTTTTGTAATGAGGATAACCTCTCTGGGGGTGCAGGTGGGTAGTGTTTGCTGATATCATGTAATTTGCTGCTTTATGTACACTTTGTGGTCTCCTCATCCTGCCCCGAGGTTCCTCAGACACACTTCCCAGCAGCACAACATGGGTCAAACCCTTCATCTTGCTTAAGCCACTCACTTGAGATGGACTTTGTCTCATCTCGGCTATCTCCGAGTTTTCCCTCTAGGAAAAGAGAAATCACAAGGCCTGTGACTCCACCTTCCCACCCTTGCAGAAGCAGTTCTGCCCCTAATCACAGTTCATGGAGAGAGCACTGGGGGCCTTGCCCCATCACAGGCTGCTCATGGTGGGAATACCTGGCATCGACATCCCTCTGTAACAGCACAAAGAAGTCCAACATCCCACCTTCTTCCCCCACACTGCCTAAATCTCCATCTCTTTTCTCAGCTTTCTCCTGCCCTGTGTCAGTGGCACCTCAGCACAGCCTGCCCTGAGCATGTCCCTGTCATGGCAGCACACAGGGGAGAAGTTCAGAGGCAGCTCTGAGTCCCATTGTGCTATCACAGGAGATCACTCCCCTACTTAGGGACACGATGTGAGGTTAAATTAAGTTCTTGGAGACCCTCTAAAAGAAATAAATTACATTTCAGGACACACCCTAAAACACCCCATTCCTTCTCCAAGTACTTTCCTTTTATGTTCCCCAAGGAGAAAAAGAGCAGTACCAAGTAAAAGTGTTACTGTGTTACCACCACTGAGATTTAGGGATTAAGGGCTCTCATGTTAACTGTTGTTTGATTTAAGAGACAACCAAAAAATTGTAAGTTGCACAAAAATAATTTTACTGCATCAACTTTTATATGCATTTAAAATTCCAAAATAATTACTCTATCACCCAATGCTGCCATTTGAATTGGAATCAAGGCCCATTTTCATTTAACATAGAAATGTCAATTAGAGCTCTGGGAGCCACTGATTTTTCGGTTTGCTGGCCAGATATTAAAAAAAAAAAAAAAAAGAAAAAAAGAGAGAGAAAAGAAATGCCTTATCTCAGTCTGATTCTTTTTCTCTTCCTATGAAATGAAAACCTGAATGTAGGTTTGGTTCTGGATGAACAGGATCCAGTTACACACAGATTTTATGGTACCAGTTGCCCAAATATAGGCAAATACATTTTGAGATGCTCTACTATTCCCAGGTCTGGGTGTTATGTAGGACTCAGGACCCACAGGACACCCTTGCCCTGTAAAGCAGCAGCTGGAGGCAATACCATCTCAGATGTCACTAGATGCCTCTGTGTAGGACACTGAATCAAGGTCTTTATACCACTGGATTATTCATATATATAGAATAAAAGAATCAAAAATTAATTCAAAAAATTCTGCCTTGAAACAAAACAATAAATAAAATGTTACATTTAAACTTCCACAATTTTGGCTTGTTTGAGGCTGTTTCTCAGGATCCTTGGGATCAAAAGCAAATCACTGTGAACCTATGAAATGCTCTGGACAAACTACAACAATCATTTCTAGAGGATGAGGTATTTAATGAGGCAGTTTCACTTGCCTCACTAGAGCTCTGCACAACATGCAGAGGGCTGTATTCAGTCTGGCATAGTAAGAAAAGCCCAGAGGACACAAGATTGTCCAAGGCCAATGCTAATCTTTCAGCCCTTCATATATAAAGTCGTATCACAACTGAATGGGTCAGAATGGTCTCTAACCTCTCCAGAATGAATTGAGGACTTCTGACTTCCTTGCTTCCTGCTCTGGACAGGCCTCATCATGATTGCCAGGCCAAGGAAATACAAAAATCTTATTTGAAGTCAGGAGGGAAGGGAGAGAAACCTTTTTTATTATAAAGTACAGTACTAAGTAGATTGAAAACTATAACCCTATTGCTTTATACAGTTTATAGCCTCTCGATATTGCATTAATGCCAGTTGCAACTGTCAGAGCTCTTCCATTATTCTCCTTAATCTCCCCTTGTGATGGGATTTGCATATCCCACCTGTCAGCCCAGGCAGAAGCTCCTCGCCATCCCTCAAATTCTTTCACAGAGACCAGATTCACACAACGACAAGCCTTTCTTCTAGTCCTCACAGATTCTCTTTCACCCACTGCTTTCTCTCAGTTCACAGCTATTCTTATTAACAATTTCCCACATAACCTATTTCATATTCTGTATATGAATAGCCTATGTTTTATCCAGTCAAGAAATATATCTAGAGATGGACTGCAACACAGAAGAAAAGAATACTACCACTATTGGCTCATTTTTGCCAAATCAAACACACATGTAAAAAAAAAAACAAACCCAAACAACAAAACAAAACAAAACAAATCTCAAACCCTTCTGGTTAAAGAAATAAAGTCCTACTCAAAGCAACAGGAATTTTTCTGGTGTTTTCTTTCATTGAAGGCTTGTTTTTAAAGGAGGCTTCATATCTAGAATGGATGTGAAGCATTTTATGATCTATACAGTGGTAAATCTAGTTCAGAAGACCAAAGTTTGAAACAGGGGACTTATAGCAGTACTTTAATTTGAATTGATTTTGGTTTTCTGGTTTACATCCCCATTTTTGTTTCCTGACCTTTTATTCAGTCCTAAATATATTCTTATTAGCTTTAGCAAGCGATTAGCTTGAAACAGTTTCAGCATCTGTTGCATTATATTATTAATACTATTATATATTGTTGTAATATGTAAGCAATACATACTATGTCTCACTGAAGTATTTTAATGCAGGCATCCTTCTCAGATTAATCTTTTTGGGGGCCTGTTTCCTGCACCATAGGAACCAATCTACATGCAAAGCAATTGACAGTGGTGTCATTCCTCACTGTGAGCCTCACTGCACATCTGGCTCTGGGCTCCACATCCATATTAATTTCCTTAAAACTCCTCCTTCATAATAATGCAAGTGCCACGGGAGGAAGGGAGCAATGGACTATTGCAGTGTTATACAACACGATCCTGTGAGCGACTGGCATTACATCAGCAGATTATTCATACATCTCTGGTAGTTTTACACTGGAGCCATAGCTCTGCCAGCAAGGGAAGGACAGAGGGTACCAGCTGGAGCCTGTTAGATGAACACAGAATCTGAGCAAAGAACTCAGAATGAGAAGTTGTGAAAAGCAACATTTTGATTGTGATCCTCCATTCCAGTCTGAACAGAAGGACACTAGCAATCTAAGATACTTTTGCCATGCCTTGACAAAGCTGTAAAAGGGAATATATTCCCTATCATCTGTATGGAATTGTGGTCATCAAAAGCAAAAATCTGATTCAAATTCAATCTCTTGGGAACCTAACTCCTAGAAATTCACAGTTCACTTTCCACAATCTGTTTTACAAGTGGATACAGAAAGAACAGTGCTTGATTGATTTAGCAAACCAGAGGCTGAAAGGGAATATGATCACTGCCTGGAAAATAATTCCAGGGGGCATAAGTGGCAGGAAGGGAAAATTAACTTTAATTAAAAGTTAATCTTGCCCAGTTTGAATAAAAATTAGACCGAAGTTTCCAACAGCCAGAAAAATAAGTCTTGGAAAAGCTATCCAGAAAGGAAGAAGGCAATAGGAGTGTGGGTTGAAAGAAACCCAACTGTTTTTAAGATGCAGTTTGACCAGTTTGAGAGTACATGATGCAGTACTTGCTGCAGCACTGTACCCCTCTTGAAGCTCCTAATTTATAAAGTAAGTTTGAACGCTTCAACTGAAAACCCAACAGCAGGTTATTCACAATTACTTTGTCCAGGAAGAAATACAGTGCATCGGAAATAAACAGATACATTGTTATTTTGCCTTATCTGTGCCCAGTTTGTCCTGTCAATAACATCAAGTAAAATCTTGCATGTAATACATAACATAGAATCTCATCTTGCCTAAAACCTCTCCCATAAGAGACCTAGCTCTTGCCTTGTTGTCTGGTGTAATCACCTGACAAAAGCAATAATGACCTTGTAGGCTGAATTCATCGTGTACTGAACCCATCAGTTATATTGATTTTTTACTGTGCATGGGATATAAAACCTGTGTGGCCATGGTTGTTTTCATCTGGACCAGATGGCATCTCAATTAGTCTGTTGAACATCTTCTGCTGTGGAGAACCTAGAAGAAGCTCAGCTTTGTCTTTCCAGCCATGTAAAACAGAGAAGTTTGAACCATCTGTGGTTTTACATGTGACCATGTAAAACCAATCCCTGGGTGTAGAGCACACACTCAGAACATTTGCCAGACACTAAGATCTACACCAACAGCCAGTCCAGGAGAGCATTCTGACCAGTGCAAGGCAACAGTAAACTGCTTTATTAAGTGAATGTGAAATTTACGCTGCTTTCCTTCACAGCACCACATTCTAGCACAAGCTACAGCATCAAGGCTCTTGCTCAGTTTCCTTTACCCTCTCACATCCTCCAATTTTTTTGCTCTTTCTCTAAAGTACTTTGAAATGAACAGGTAAGGCATCAATCTCGCTCCAAGCCAGCCTAGGACAGAAGCAGTCTTGGTTTCTTGTGAATTCTGAGAACCATCTATATCCCAAAAACCTCATAATGGACATCTCCTAGAGATCTGCTTTCTCTCCATTAAAACAAAGTCTCTCTTTTAGCTCCACACACAAATCTGTTTTCTAACTGTTTTCTCCTAGTCTACAGCATAGCATTAAGGGAGCTATGAGAACTCCAAATCCACACTGTTTGGATATACCACATCAGGAATTACATCTGATATCTCTGCAGGCTAGGAAACCTGCCAAATTCCACACCAATGATGAAAATTCTCAGTATTGCAAAAAGGCAGGACATTTCACTTGTGTATTTCTAGCAGAGTTTTGAGAAAGATTTTAATCTCATGGGATCTTTTACTCCAGTTTCTACAGAGACCAGTGTAAACACTCTCACGGTCTATCAATGCAAATAAATTAAGCAATATCAGGACCCATTCACAGACTCAATAGACTACACTATTATTATACTGTCAAAATGGTTCCAGGCAGGGTGCTGGCATGGGCCAATTAACACCTTCCTGGGTCATTCACAGACAGTCTGGGACTTAGTACAAGCCAAAGACCATTTCCAGCACCCAATTTAGCTACAAATCCTCTTCTCTGTTTTGCAGATTGAAAGAGCTCAGAATTGTGGAGATGCCAGACAGCCTTGTGTGGCCTCACTCACTGCCACTGGAATCAGAGTAAGCCTGAAGCACATCTGTATTTTAATACAACACTGGATACACTCCTGGTTTCATTCTCATCAATTATCTCATAATCCAGGCTCCTTATACTTATGGTTTCCTCTGGGAAGCTCTTGCTGACTGCATCAGCGAAAAATCCAAGGTAGACAGGAGGGATTAGTGCCCATGTGAAGCATGTCCCTACAGATGTGAGCTGGGCACACTTCAAATGTCTAGATATGGATACTGTGCTGGAGGGTAAACTGTCCAGGGAGTACCTGAAGTCATCGAGGGGCCAAAATACTCCCTGATTTAAGACAATTTATGTTGGTGGAGTTATACCTGGATGACTTAGACTATTATTTATTATTCTTACTGTACCTGTGACTGAGCATATAGCAAGTTTATCCTTCGAGCAGAATGCCATCAGTTATATGGTGCACACACTCCATATGAAATCACAGCCAAGCCTGAAAGAAGCTGAAAACACTGAGAACAGACCCTTACAGAAATCAGGAGTCCCTTCAGATGTTCATTCTCCTCTATCAGAAGCATTGCAAATATATCCAAACCATTACCAAAATAAGGATTCAGGGAACCACACTGACACTGGCAGAATCAGGAACACTGCAATAGAAAAAAATGATGATGATAGTACTTTAATTTTCCAGCTTTTCCAGCTAAAGGGAGCTCAAATGTTTTGAGCTTTGTTTTGGTTTTTTCCTGTGTTCACACAGACGGTGCAAACTATGATCATCTTCCCACTGCCCCTGTGCCTGGGTGAAAGGTAAAAGCTGTTTGACAGTTGCACTTATAGAGCACATAAGAATGAAAATGTGAAGAGGTGAGTTGCATCCCCCTGCCACAGCAGGGAAGCTCAGGCAGGAAGCCGGCAGCTGCCACTGCTGGAGTGCAGCCAGGGCACCGGGGTTACACAGCATCCCTTCACAAACAGCACCACACGATCCTCTGTGACTCCCATGCAGGCAGAATCACATACGTTGTACCCTAAAGGAAGTATTTCCCTGCAACATCCTCCCACTCCCCGCTCCCTCACCCATGAGTGCCCAAAACCTCCACGCAGAAGACATTGAGTTGGTAACACTTTGGGCCACCTACTGAACACACACCATTGCCTCAGCTGAGCCCAGACAACCCTGTTGTGCATCCAAGTCCTGCTGGGGCCCAGCTTCACTTAATGTTGTGAGGCGGATGCAATCACAGCACAAGATAGCACAGCACTGCCAGAGCTGCCAGCAGCAAAGTGGGAGCATAATCTCCCCGTACACAATGCAAGTTGCAGCAATTTGGGAAAAACAGTGGCAAAGCATTTCCCCACATCCCTGAAAACACTTGTACACCAAGACACTCAGAAATTAAATTAGTCACTGAAATTAATAATCCACGCTACCACAGTGGGCAGAAATATATATACATATATAGGCATATCTAACCACATGTATATGTATACCTAACCTATTTTTTATATATAGCTATGTATAATAACAATATATGTGTCTTAATAAATGAACAGATGAAACATAGCTGCAGTGATAGACCAGGAAAACTGATGCATTCTATATGGCTTTTTATATCAAAAGCTTTTTCTTATCAAATGGGTCACTTTAAACCACTGTCAGCCTCCACCCAATTTGTATGAACAGACCTGCACTCCTACAAGGCAGTTTCTGTTTGCACAGCTACATAAGAGTCAGGCTAGCTGAGTTGTGAAGAAAGGGGAAAGTCCTTCAATATGGAGATGACAAGTATTCCTCTGTCAATTAATTGATTAAAAAGCTCCTGATGAGACCATATAACCATGTCCCAATTAACGAGGGCTGAACCCCACAGTGAGGTGCTTCTGACATCTGCTGTAATTCTAAATTGGGTGGCTGTGATATACCTCAGTACAATCTATACCAAAAGGAATTCATAATAATTAGACCGCTATTTCAAAATGTTACCAGACTCCCAGTACTAAAAGCTGAAAGGGAGGCCAAGGACTTCTGTTAAGCAGCCAGAAACTTTCTGACACTGAAGCCACAGACCCCTTAGAAGAGAAGGCCTCACATCTCTGTTTCTCCTGGGAAGTAGTATGGGCAATGACCATGCAGTGCTGGCATCCCTTTCTCTCACATTAGCATTCTACTTGCTGTCTCCAAGAGGCAAAGTGACAGAAGTTGGCACATTCAGACAGTTCCTCCCATTTCTCCGTAGTCCACAAGCAGCGTTAACAGCAGGCAGAAAGCACACCAGGCAACCCACTCTGCCTTCCACAGGCCTCAGACCTCTGGCTCCAGGTTACCTCTGCAGCACAGGCTGGAGGGATACAGGGTTCAAGTTCACTTAGAAACTCTGTTAAAACTCTGTTAAAATGTCATCACTAGCACTCCAGCCCGGAAACCAGTCACCTACTTCTCTGGCTGGTTTTGTTCTGCTTGGTTCATGTTAGAGATATTCTGCCACTATTCCATAGAAAGGTCCACCTTACAGGGAAGGGACAAAAACTGTTTCATTTTAACACCTTGGTGACAAGAGGCAAAAAGCAGCTTTATCCCCTGAACAGAGACACCTTGGACAGGAAGTCCTGAATCCCTCCAGCATCTCTCCATCAGCAGGGCCTGGGGATGAGCCCTTGGGCTGACGTGGGCTCCCAGTGCTAGGAGGAGGGGCAGCAGCAGAGGGGCTTTTCCAGGCCTTGCTTGCAACTGAGGCTCCCGACTGGGGTTATCCTGGGGGGAAGGCAGGGTGCAAGGACGGCTCCCCGACAGATCTGACCTTTCCCCTCCCCGCCGCAGGCGGTGGCAGTGCTCTATCCCTCACTAACACCAGAGTGAGGAAAAAGAGGGTTGGAGGAGGCTGTGCTCTGCGGGCGGGCGGCGGAAAGTTTTTTTGCTTCAGAAGAATGGCCCTTTTGAAGCACTTCTGCCCCACTGCACACTGCTAAGCAAAGTCATTACCCGGCCCCCGGAGGCGCAAATCCCCGTTCGAAGAAGACAAACTCAGTATCCCAAACCGCTCCCCTCCCCACCCCACCCCCCCCTAAAAAAAAAAAAGATAGAAAAAAAATGGGGGGGGAGGGGGGTGTAAAAAGGGCAAAACAAGGACAAAAC
>JANIJG010011539.1:0-13368 GCA_024611175.1 Megaceryle torquata | reverse complement strand
CTCCTCAGCACCCTTGTGCTCCAGCCCCTTCCCCAGCTCTGTTGCCCTTCTCTGGCCACGCTCCAGCCCCTCCATGTATTGCTGGGAGTGAGTGGCCCAGAACTGACCCCAGGATTCCAGGGGTGGCCTCCCCAGTACCCAGGGCAGGGGGACGATCCCTGCCCTGCTCCTGCTGCCACCCCAGTGCTGACACAGCCAGGATGCTGGTAGACACATATTGGTTTAGACATGTCTTGTATTAGACACCTCTCGCTGTGCCTGTCGCTGCGGGCAGAGATGTTTGCTGAGTTACAGTCGGTTGCGCTTCCAGCACGCCCAAGCTGGGGCCGCGCGGCTGCTGCTGAGCGGCTGCGTCAGGCAGCGTGTGGAGGGGAAGTGGGACTCCCTGCCTGACAAACGGCTGAAGGGCAACTTGCTGATTTGGAGCCTGGGAAGAAAATGACAGAGGGGATGACAAACAGCATTTGAAGAAGCCGCTGCGAGAAGGCTCGTGCAGCACTGTCACTCGGACTGTAGCATCCACAGGCACAGAAGAGGAGGAGAAGGGAGCTGTGAGGTCTCTGCTCTGGAGAGCAGAGAGGCTGCTGCCCTCCTCTTCTCCTGGGCTCTCACATAAAAGCCCCGCAGATGCGTGTTTCAGGCCCGTGCGCTTTCTGTGCTTTCTACGCTGTCGACCGAATGGCATCGAAAGAGCAGAACAGACTTCAAGGTGTGACTCATTCTCTGCTTTTCTGTGCAGCACGAGGCTTCGCAGCCTGTGATTATTTATAGCCTCCTGCTACACGGAGCTGAGGCACCAGGCACAAAGGGCTCGTTGGGTCCTTCTGGCTTCTTAATGATGCCGCTGTACTTTCACTGGCTTCTGGTGTCTTCACCTTCTGCTCTGTCTGTTGTTGCTCTCTCGTTGGGATGGTACGTGCACCTTCCTTGGTGCTGCGGCTCTGGGTGAGCTGGGTGAGCTTATAAATAACCTCTTTCCCTGACAAGCAGAGCGTGTGCCAGCCTGGCTCCAGCTGGGCAGAGCTGCCCTTCCCTCTGGGGAGCCGGCATCCTCGCAGAGCCCCGCTCGCCCTCCGCGCAGCCAGTGTACCGCAAACCCCAACTGATGAGACCAGTGGTCTGGCAGGAAAAGGCAGCTCCCTTGTTTTGCCCACGAGGGAAGGGATTGAAGCGGACAAACGCGAGTTGGCATCTGTCACGTTCCTGCTGCCCTGGGAGGCTGATGGAGAGCTGGCGGCGGGGCTGGGGGCCTGCAGGGGCCGAGGGGATTGTTGTCCACATCAGTGCTGAGGCTGCTTCCGTGCTCAACCCCTGCCAGGCTGGAGTGCTCTCGATATCAGGAATATCTTTAGTCTTTTGCCAAGAATCAAAACTCCCGCTGTGCCTGGGTGTAGCTGCACAGAACCCCCGCGCTGTGCGTCTGCTCTGGGCATGGGGAGAATCTCTTCAGTGTCTGTTTGCAGCGGTGACAGTAAGCTATGAACTTGCCTCAAAAAATCATAAGGTTAAAAATGGAACTACCACTATCCCTGGGTGTAGCACAGACCTGGTGCACTTAGTTTATGTGCTCAAGCCTCTGAGCCCTTGGGAGAAGCACAGGGAGAGATTTTCCTATGGAGACCGCACAGTTGCGAGTGGTGTTGCTGGCAGGAGCCATGATTTGGAGAGGCTCAGGCCACGGTGCTGGGGACAGATGCTTCTGACTGCTCTGTCTTGCTGGAGCAATCCAGGGAGGCTTTCCAGCAGTCCAGGTTTTCTCCTGCCTGCCACTCCTTAGCTGGCAGAGAGGTGAGATGCACTGGCCCTGATGCGAGCAAAGCAATCTGCCGCTCTCCTGTGTGAGCATGAGCGTGCTCTCGCTCGTCTGCTGGGAATTCTGGTGGGGTCGAGCTCCTCTCCTAAGGAACAAGCAACAGAACAAAGGGGAACAGCCTCAAGTTGTGCCAGGGGAGGTTTAGCGCCTGGGAGCTGATGTCGATGGGTCTGCATGAAATGTCTGTTTTTAATAACTCCATAGAGTGGTTCAGATGTAGGAAAAAATGCCTGCCATGCGAGAGGAGAATCAGCAGCTGCTGGGAAGGCTGGGCACAGCTGGCTCTGCAGCGCTGGGCTCCTGGCGAAGGAGGGGTGCTGGTGTGCCAGAAAACGTCTTGTCAGACCTAGATCAATAGCCTGCAGGACTGTGGGGCTGGGTAATTTTCCAGTGCTTTGATCATCCCGTTTAATAAGTCTGTGTTTGACACTAGACATCCATCCCGAGCCCTCCCAGGGGACTCCAGCAGACGGATTGCCAGTGGAGCCCGTACGTGTGCGCATCCTTCTGTGGAGTCATCGCCGGCTCCTCGGGCTCCCCGCTCGCTGCGCGCCCAGCCACGGGTCCTGGCAGGAGAGGGCAGTCTCAGAACAGAACCCAGTATTCGAGTGCAGCCTCAGCAGTCATCAAGCTGCTGTTTTGTTCAGATTAGCTGAACTTCTTATAGGTTTCACCAACCTCAATTTTTCTTCTTGTTTTTCATAACTAAAATTGTACCTCTCCACCGTCAGCAGACCTGATGGTGGAAAAGCCGTTCCACTGTCTGCTCCTTTGGGTCAAAAGACACCTGGGTTCCCTGCTCTCCTGTCTGCTTATGCAGAATGTGGCACTCAGCTCCTCTTGGGAAACGTGTCTGCTGTGGAGTAAGGTCATGGGTGCAGCAGGAGACCGGGTGTTGTGACGTGAGCTCTGAGTTCTCCTGCTGCTTCAGCGAGGGCTTTGCTCTGTTGCAGCCGCTGTGGAGGCCTGTGTCTTGCACGGCTTGAAGCGGAGGGCGGCCGGATTCCTGCGCAGCAACAAGATAGCAGCTCTCTTCATGAAGGTGGGCAAGAGCTTTCCTCTGGCAGAGGAGCTTTGCAGGAAGGTGCAAGACCTGGAGCAGCTCATTGAGAATGCGTAAGGCACCGGCACTGCTCGTACCCCACTGTCACTCATGTTTGGGCATGGGTGTGAGGTTTGGGTGTGGATCTCAATGTCCAGCTTGAGCCTCTCCAGGAGGTGTTCCTCTTTCAGTGGAGCAGAGCCCTGTCCTGGGCTTCTGATATCTTGGCTGAACAGGTTCCTTTTCTAGGAGACCATGAGTTGTGGTGTGGTTTAAGTTTAGGATGGACAAGTTCTTACCTCCTCTGCCCCTTGTGTCCTGCTCCAGGGACAGCTAAGCATGTCTTCTGACCTGTCACAGTTTATGGACCAGTACACTAAGCCAACTGGAACCAAATCTGTTCTGCCTCAATGGGCAGGGCTTAAGCCTGCAGTAATTCACCTTCTGTGTGAGAGTGGCTTACTCATCCTTGGACAGGAACCAGGGAGATGGATGGAGCAGCTGCCTGGGGGCAGGGATCTTTATGCTGTCCTAAGATAAGCTGCTTGGCTTGGCAACTGCTGTCCTCAGGCACCAGTGGAAAGGGTGTGTGGGTTGGAGGACTCTGCTGAGGCTGAGGCTTGTTCTAAGGTGCCTTGACAGTGGGAAACTCATTTAGTGAAGTCACTTTTCAAATGCAGATGTGGGCTTTCTGGAGGGTGGATAGATGAAGAGAGCAGTCTCCAGAGCCCTGGCCCCACGCGGTTCCTCAGGCATCCCTGAGTCACCGTAGTCAGCACCACTGAAACCCTGTCCTTGTGCCTCACAAGGTGCTGGGAGTCCCCAGGGCTCCTCCAGTGCCCACTGATGGGCCAGTGACGTGTTCTTGCCTTTTGCCTTGTACCTCTAAAGACGAAATCAAGTCCAGGGCATCCCGGAGAATGTGCGCAAGATACCCAAGCTGCCCAACCTGTCTCCTCAAGCCATCAAGCACCTCTGGATCCGCACTGCCCTCTTTGAAAAGGTCTTGGATAAAATCGTGCATTACTTGGTAGAAAACAGCAGGTGAGTCCTGGTACAGGACAACCATTTGCCTGTCCCACTTCCCTACCAGCATCTGCCCCTCGTGATGGTGCTGGAGGTGTTGCTGCCTGAGCTGCGTCCCAGCGGGCCCCTTGGGTGGGAAAGGCCAGTTGTGTTCCTCTGTGCCCACCACGGGGGCTCTCATTCCCTGCTGCTGGTGGCCACTGTACACTCCCTAAAACAAAGACAGGCCATGCTTGCTCTGCTGACAGCTGGGTTGTCAAGGGTGGCATCATCCTTGTCTTCTGGAACCTGTGTGCTGAGGACACCTCTCCAGGCCTGGGGGTGTTTTGTTAGGAGATGGTGCTGCTTGCAGCGTGCTGCAGGAGGGCATCTGTTCCCCAGCAGAGACAACCTGGTGAGGGCTTCGTGCCCCCTCATCATTCAGGAGGGGTAGAGGAAGAGAAGGGCATCGCAGTGATTTAAAGTCACTGTCACTATCATTTTGCAGTCCCAGGAGGTTGAATTGCTACAGCATTCTGCTCTTTTATTTCTTCTAGTAAGTACTATGAGAAAGAAGCTCTCCTGATGGATCCTGTGGATGGGCCAATTCTTGCATCTTTGCTGGGTAATGCTTTCCTCTCACCCTGCTTTGACAGCTGGCCTCCCGAGCCTGCATTCCCGGGTCTGGGATCGGGGGTGGGAAATGCAGTTGTGTTCTAGTAACAGCTTCAGAAAACTCAATGGCCCTGGGCAGGCAGAGCGCTCGTAAGGACCACGTGATGCACAGTGCCGGGCAGCGCATGGAGAGGGAGGATTGCAAGGCTGAGCTTGGGGGTTTCCTTTTCTTGCACAGGCTTCAGTAACAGCAACAGGCACAGACCCGGCTGGGGCCGGGGGCTGGGAGCACGGTGCTCCAGTGCAGGGCTCAGCCGCGCCTGCCCGGTCAGCCCGTGGGTTATCTGAATTCCTTGCCTCCATTACTCAATGGGGCAACGTGTGCTGAGCCTGGCATTTGCTGCCTGCCATCTGCCACCCCTGTGCTGAGGTGCTGGGCTCTGGAGATCTTGAGAGGGCACCGCAGTCGTCAGAACACCACCAACGACTTCCTCGTGTTCACGATTTTCTTCTCTGCGCAGTGGGGCCCTGCGCGCTGGAGTACACGAAGATGAAGACCGCTGACCACTTCTGGACGGACCCCTCGGCCGACGAGCTGGTCCAGAGGCACCGGATCCACAGCTCGCACTGTCGCCAGGACTCGCCCACCAAGCGCCCGGCGCTCTGCGTGAGTGGGGAGGGACAGCCCCTCGCAGGGCTCCTCCTGGGGTGCACAGGCAGCGTTCGCCATGGCTTGAGGCTCCCTCTCTCATCATCCCTCTGATGAGAGAAGGTAGAAAAGTGCAATTACATGAAGCCTTCAAGGCAGAAGTGCTGGGAACATGAGCCGTGGAGACTGTAGGTGTGCTGGGCCAGCACAGCATCGCAGGGGCTGCCCTTTGAGAGAGTCATGTATGAAGGAAAAGCAAAGGCAGCTGAAATCTGCTCAGTTTATTGCAAACAAAGCACACTCCTGGGGCCTGTCTCAGTACTCCTGGGCTTCTCTAAGTACAGAATCGAGCTTGGCCAGAACCAGGAATCCTCTTAGAGGACACAAAGCGAAAGATTTCTAGTAGTGATTTTCTTAAGTGTAAAAGTGAGGAGGGGAAGGGCTTTCAAGAGAAGCTTTTTGAAAACAAGAGGTGTCTGTGCTCACCTCATGTTTGTAGGTGGATCTCTTCCAGATTCAGAAGAGGCATTCGAGTGGCAGTATGGATGACCGGCCGTCGCTGTCTGCCAGGGACTATGTGGAGTCACTGCACCAGAATTCCCGAGCCACGCTCCTCTACGGCAAGAACAACGTGCTGGTGCAGCCAGTAAGTACCTCCTGGGGCACCCAGGGATTAAAGTGCTGCTCTGCTCCCCTCCAGGTAATGCTGTCCTGAGTTGCCCTGTGGTGAAGATCACAGGCTCATTTTTAATCGGGGTGGGCAGTGACTGGACCGTGAGTGTTGAGGTCCTGGTGATATGGATCCTCCCAGTGGAACAAGAGAGATCTGCTGCTGTCTGAGTACAAACAGGCTCCTCTCCCTACCTGCTCTTGACCAGACACCACAAAACGCCTCCTCCTGTCCCTTCCTCTTTACTGTAGCCAAATAAACCAAGTGCAAACAGATCAGGTGGAGCCATTCATTTGGCCTCAGTTGGGCAGCTGCTCTCAGCCCCTGCCCAAGCTGCTGAGGTGTCCTGTTGTCTCTGCTGGGAGGGTTTGCAGAGCTGCTGTGGGTTTCTCGGTGGGGTGGGCTCAGGAGAAGTAGGCAGAGCTGTGTTACATCCAGGACTGAGCTCCAGGGCATGGCTCAGCCTCTGCGGTGGTGCTTCATGCTTCTGGCGTCTTCCAGCCTGCTCTCACCAGCTCGCTCTCCCCCTGTGTTTCTCTTCTCAAGCGAGATGACATGGAGGCAATCCCAGGCTATCTGTCCCTTCACCAGACTGCCGACATCATGGCCCTGAAGTGGACCCCCAACCAGCTGATGAACGGCTCGGTGGGGGATCTGGACTACGAGAAGAGGTGACTGGCTCCGAGCGCGCCCTAGCGCGGGGCACAGGGGAGGCAAATGGTCCCCAGGTTCAGAGTTTGGGTCTGGTGTTCAAGGCCATCACTGAGTTTTCCCACTGACCACAGAGCAAAACAATCATCCCTGAGTCTGTAACAGGGGAAGGAGGCCTGAGGTGTTGGGGGGATGGGAGACAGTGCGAGATGCTGAGCTACTGCCCATCTCTGCTGGGAAGTGTTCAAGGCAGCCGGGAGGGGCTTGTTCTGGAAGACACAGAGTGATTTCATTTGTTGCCCTCGGGGGTTTGCTCAGGAGAAGCCCCTCCCTGCACACTACACAGTGTGTCCAGTTCATCGTGGTTAATTTACTCTGGGGATCCGAGGAGCTCGTAAGCGGGGCAAGAATATCTGCAGAGAGGGGGGACGGGAGCAGTTCCCAGATAATCGCACCCCGGTAGCAGAGCGAGTGCTGCTTCGGTGCACGCTGCAGCTTATCCTTTGTGGGGATAGTCAAAGGCCCCTGGATTTCATGGAGTCCCTGGAGCTTGTTCCTCTGCCTGGTTTGCTTGGCAGGGTGTCTTGCCTTGCCCTTTTGCCTGGGATTGCCTTAGGGCTGCTGGCGTTTCTCTCGGTAGCTGCCATCCTTTTAACAAACTCCAGAATCGTGTCAGATCCCAGTTTGCCTGAGAAATGAAACGAAATGAAACAAAATCCCTTCCCATCAGCAAATGCTGCAGAAAAGCTGGAGCGTGTAGGACACTGATTCTTTGACCTAAAGATTGTCTTCACCAAAGCTTGTTCTCATTTCTGTTTATTCTCAGTGGTAGTTTTGGGGGGTTTTATTTACCCGTGTTCTTTCCATCTCCCCTTTCCTCTTGGCCCCTGGGCCGTTCCGTTATGCCTGGTACTTTCCCCTTAAAATACTGTTTTCATCTCTACCACTGCTTTTCTGAGTTCTTGACTTGGGCATCAGCCTAAACTCTCAAACTTCCCAGTATCAAGACGTCACCAGGGAAGAGAGGAGCCAGATGACAAAGTAAGTGTGGATCTACAAGGAGTGACTCGTACAGACCCCTTGCCATCCTTAGCTGACTTCATGAGCCTTTGTTTTAAGCACTGTTTTTGTAAAGTGACAGATAATGCTGCTCAGAATCTAGAAATTGCTTTGTTGCAAAGAAGTAGGTGGTTATTAACCACTGACAGCCTCCCAGAGCAGTGCTCTTGCTGGGCTCTCCACAGACATGAAACCCTGCGTGGGGCCACATGTCTCCCAGAGATGTCCTCTGCCCAGGCTTCCTCCTGGCCTCTCCCTGGCCTTCTGCCTTGCCTGGTCACCAGCAGCTTCCCAGCATTTTCTACATTTGCTCAGTCCCCTCCAGGTGCTGAGGGAGCACAGGACTCAGAACCAACTGCAACCAAATCTATTTTCAGCTGTAAAAAACCCCCACAGATTGCGAGGGTTTATTTCCCCCTCCCCTGGGGACAGGAGCTCAGTGGAGCTGCAGCTCAGGCTCAGGCTGCACTGGATGTTCCCTGAGGGCTCCAGGGCTGCTCCAACCAGGTTCTTGGGGTTCTCATGTGGAGTCCTTTCTGGGGTGCTCAAAGTCCTCAGCATTTCAGGGCTCCATGTACCTCCCTGCAGCTGCCAGGATCCATGGGCATGTTGTCTGTGTCTGGGAACGACGTGAGGGTAGAGCAACAGCCTGCGGCAAGTGGGTCTGGACTTGCCCTGGTTGAGCTGTAGTGGCAGGGACAGTGACTGGGTCTGGAGGGATGTTGTCACTTGCTCAGGCTGGCTCTGTGGCCGTCACACTGCTGTTGGGATCTCATCCTCTCTTGTAGCTTCCCCTGGCGCCAGGATGGCTGAAGGCAGGATCTGGAGCTGACATGAACAGAAGCAGAGCCTCCTGCACCTCTGAAGCTCACGATTTCCTCCCTTTCTCTGTTCCAGTGTGTACTGGGACTATGCCATGACGATTCGCCTGGAGGAGATCGTCTATTTGCACTGTCACCAGCAAGGTAAGGCTGGAGTGGGGGGCTGCTGGAGGGTCTTGTCACCCTAACACTGGCCTCAGTAGGTCTCTGGGGAGTGCCCACGTGGGGGTGTTTTGATTCAGGTCCGGGGCAGATGTGCAGAGCTCGGGGTGGTCCCTGCTGTGGAAGTGCTCCTGGCTGCGGAGCCTGGGAGGGTAGTGCTCCCTGCAGAGCAATGCTCTGTGCTTTTCAGGGGTGTGATCTCCTGGGTGAGCCTACCCCAGGGCCCCAGACTTGTAATGGACTTAAAGAAGAATCCAAAAGAGAAAGAAAGTATTTCTTTTCCATACCAGAAAGACAATTCCCTGAGCTTTCTTGCCTGCCTTCTGCATTTTTTGACTGGTAATGTTTCCCTCATTCATGTCTGTGTCTTCTCTCTGCTGTCCCTGTTGCCAATAGTAGACAGCGGTGGAACGGTTGTCTTGGTGAGCCAGGATGGGATCCAGAGGCCCCCACTGCGCTTCCCCAGAGGGGGGCACTTGCTGCAGTTCCTGTCCTGCCTGGAGAATGGCTTACTGCCCCACGGGCAGCTGGATCCACCCCTCTGGTCGCAGCGGGGAAAGGTAGGAACTCCAAAACCAGACTTGTTCCAGAGCCCAGGGCGCTGTGGGTTCTTGCTGGTGTTCCCCTGCGGGGTGTCTCAGAGCAAGAGCTGACGAGGAGGACCCTCTGCCCGAGCTTAGTGGCTCCTGCATTTTAAACAATCCACCTCCTGAAACTAAGATGGAAGGTGAGCTTGAAATATGGCAGCTTGCTTTAGCTCGTGACCTTGACTGACTACACAGACCCTCCTGGGCAGAACAGCAGGAGGTGGTACGGGAGCTCTGGCTGTGGGGGCTGGTGGGTTTGGTTCCCATGGCCCTGGCCGTGCTGCGTGGGTTCCACCCGCCCTGTGCACAGCCACGTGCACACGTTCACCGTGCAGCTGAAAGCTCGATCCAGAGGCTGCT
The DNA here is from genome assembly GCA_024611175.1 of Megaceryle torquata. NCBI lineage: Eukaryota > Metazoa > Chordata > Aves > Coraciiformes > Cerylidae > Megaceryle > Megaceryle torquata. The sequence continues at coordinate 3,934 of JANIJG010011539.1, read as the reverse complement.
CCAGCCCAGGGAACGTGCAAACCTCCCCCGGGCTGAGGACGCTCCTGTTCTCCTTACGCAGGAGTTTGGCGCGCGAGGCAGCGCCCGCGCTGGGCTGTGTGCTCGGGCCGGGGGCCGCTTGTGAAGAGCGGGTTTTGTTCTCCCAGGGGAAGGTGTTTCCCAAGCTGAGGAAGCGAAGTCCCCAGGGCTCCTCCGAGTCTGCGTCTGACAAGGAAGATGACGAGGCCACAGATTACGTTTTCAGAATTATCTACCCGGGGACACAGTCTGAATTCGGTGAGTGCCGTGGCAGAGAGGGTTCCAGGTGGTTCTTGGGCGTGGGAGCAGCTGGGGCCGCAGCCCTCACAGGCACGTGGCAATTCACACCGGGAAGCGCTTCCAGAGAAATGGGCCTTGCTTGTAACAGAGCTGCCTTTATTCAACATCACCTACGGGTTGGGGTTTTCCTTTTTGGTTTAATCTTTCACTCGCTATCAAGTCCTTCATTTCTGCAGCTGCACAACAGGCCACGGCTGCCTTAATGGCTGGAGAATGAATTCTTGCCAGTCATTTCAGCAGTGAGGTTCACTTTGGTCATGTTCCTCGCGGGTCAGTTTTCACCATCAAAGTCCTGCAGGGCTGATTTTTCTCTTGCTGTCACCAGCCCAGCTCGGCAAGTGCTGCATTAAACTCAGCTATGCAAAGGAGAGGTTCCAGCTCTGTGTGCTGCCAGGCTGGACCCGTGTCTCTTTGCTCCCACCTCACAGGGTGACAGAGGGGGCTGCTGCTGGATTTACCAAACCAGAAATGTCTTTTGATGCCTGGTTGTGAGTGATCTGAACAATATGCTTGGCTGAAGTCACTGTGCATTTGTCCTCACGCTTCTGTGGGATAGCAAGAACAATTTTTTGTTCTCTGGGAACATCAGAGATAACTTTACACTCTTGGTTTCCCCTCTTATAATAGAAGATGTACGGAGTGGTTTTTAAAAAGCTATGTTCCTATATTTTTGAGGCTCAGAGGGGGTACTTGCATCTCCTGTGACTCCTCCAGAGCATCAGTTAAGATTGTGCTTCATTCTCCTGCCTTTAGCTGACTAACACAATCCAGTGAGTCAGATAAAGATCTGATTGAGGCTAAAACAGCAGATAGAGATGCTCCTTTCTGCAGCTTCCTTTTGATCTACCCCTTAAAATTCCATGCTGGGGGCCAATGTTCGGTGAAACGAATTGCTGCAGTCTCCTCAGCCAGCATCATCAAAGTCTGCACGGTTCCTGTGGACCTTCCCGGAGGGGTTGGAACCGCGTCCGTTCTTTCTTCACTACAGATTCTTCCTTTGTCCCCTTTCATTTGTGCCCTTGTCCTCTCTCTGTGTCTCTAGTTACCATTAATGGTAATTTGCATCCATTCCTTGCGTCTGTGATCTCCATCGCTGCCGTGAGGGGGAAGATTGCGAGGGCTCCAGCTCCAAGCAAGACAGTGGTGATCCCTAAATGGTTTCTGAGTCTCCCCGTCACATCCCGACCTGCCCTTGTTGCTCTGGGAGCCTCTCGGCATCAGTGTAATGCGGCTGTTGTCTGTGTCTGGTACTGCTGCCTGCCTGTGTTGTCACTTGACAGTCCCTGCAGAGGCGTCCTCTGTCACTGCTGACCCCCACTGACCCGGCAGCACCTGCTCGTTACGACGGGAATAGGAATATTTCAGCGTTTTTCTTGCTGGTGTCATCTCTTCAGTATCACAAGCAGGGAGAGTCAGTGAGACCAAGGCAAGGGAGGAAGCCTCTCCTCACTGGAAGCTGGAATTTCTACCATGATTAAATTTCCAAGGAGGAGCAAATAGGATTATTCTTCCTTAATCTTCTTCTGCATCCTTCATCATGATGGCCTTTTCTGAGGGAGCCCCAAAGCAAGGAGCTGCTCCAGGCCAGGCTGCTGAGCATGAGGCAGCTCTGCTCCCGGGGCTGCCCTCTCCCCTCCCCTGCTCCTGGCCGTGTGCAGGGCCATACCCGGGCAGGATCCGAGGCCATTGCATTGGCACTTCTGAGTTTGGGCAGGGATTTAGCAAGTGACAACAAGGAGAACTGCTTGCTCCTGCTGTCCCTCTCAACCTCTTCATCAAAGTCTTTATCTCCTGGGTTGTGATTTGGATGCTTCTGTCTTTCCCTGAATCTTGGATGGCATCCTAATGAGTGAGGGATGGGGGCTTTTCTCTTCCAGTGATCCACTCTGCCTGGGACGATAGTTGATTTCAGGGATGCTTTTTCTCATCTGAGTGACAGTCTGGTACGGCCCCTTCTCTCGAGTCTCCCTAGGTGGGGTGTTTGTTTTCAGCACTTCAGGATTAGCTTGTCGAAGGTGCTGTAGTTAATTAACGGATGGTTTTCTTTCGCTCTCTCACCAATGATCTTTGTTTCCCTTCCTTTCTCCTGAGCTGGTGCTGTGATTACCTGGTGTGGGTCCTCTCTGGTTGCTAGAGTCCTCTTGGGAAGAGTGTGGGATTCTGTATCAAATCGACCCTCTGCTCTCTGTTGACCTCTTGTGGCTCACCTGACTCTGGGGCAGAGCTGGGCAGTAGCTGACGCTCCTCTTTCTGCCCTCTTACAGTGCCCCAGGACCTGATGGACACGCCGGGTGCTGGCCTGCCTCCCATGTGGCAACCCAGCACCCGCAAGTCCTCCTGCTCCTCCTGCTCACAGAGTGGCTCCTCTGATGGTGGACCGTCCAACGGCTGCAGCCATGAGAGGTAGGACAGCTCTGCTGCTGCTGCTTTGAGAAACACAGGCCAAATAAACTGGCGTTCCAGGTGGAAGCCCAGCTGGATGGTTGAGCAGTTATGGTGCAAGTGGTATCTTCAGCCTCACACTGGGCTCAGTTGACCCGGCACCATTTGCAGGGGACAGTGGGACATGCCAAGTGAGGCTTGTCCCCTCATCTGGGACATCTCGGCTGCAATGGGGTCTTGTCCTGGCAGCAAGAATTGCTGCTGCCATGCTGAGCAGAGGTCCCGTGGTGCACCTCTGAAGGCAAGGCTGGAAGAGTCAGCTGAAAGCAGGGGCTGAGGGTGTGCTGGGAGCATTTCCTCCCCTCACATCCAACATGTTTTTATTGGCAGAGCTCCGCTGAAGCTCCTGTGTGACAACATGAAGTATCAGATCCTCTCCCGGGCCTTCTACGGCTGTGAGTACTTGTCACATCCATGAGATGTGTCATGGGCAAGGGATAATGTCCTGGGCTCCAGGCTAGGAGTGGTACTGAGGTAGCAGGGGTACTGGGGGACCAGTCTGTTGTGTTCAGGGCCCTGCATACACCTTCTCAGGATTTGGAGCTAACACCTGAACTCCATCCTTGGCCTTCAGCCCAGCGAGCAGCAGTGCTGGTGGTACAAGCTGATGAGATACTGTCCTGTCCCAGTAGACTCTCTGCTTTGCTGCTTAGGCTGGACATGGCTTCAAGTGGTCTCCTTCAGGGACCAGATACAGCAGAGCTTTCTCCTGTGTTTCACCCTCATGGCTCCCTGAGTTTGGTGGCTCAGTGTTCACTTCTGCCCGATGCAGGGCTGGCCTATTGCAGGCACCTCTCCACGGTGAGAACCCACCTCTCTGCGCTGGTTAACCACAACATCGTGTCTCCTGACGTGCCCTGCAACGCCAGCTCGGGACTGACCGTGGACATATGGCAAAGATACCTGCAGGACAGCACGGTAAGGATGGTTCTCTCGGGATGTGTCACTTGCCACGGGCTTGGGGTGTCCATGGCAATGTTGTTTAAGCAGTCATAGCGTGGTGAAGTAAAACACGTTGAGAAGTTCCCTGAGAAGTGACACAGCCTGTGCCAGGCACAGAGCCTGGGGCTCCTAATCCTCCACATGGAGTCTGGTGTCCAGCTCTGGAGTCCTCAGCACAGCAGAGACAGGGACCTGGTGGAGTGGGGCCAGAGGAGCCCCAGCAATGCTGGGA